>PTFA01000451.1:0-16154 GCA_003342895.1 Casuarius casuarius
GTGCTGGGCCCCGGCCGCCGCCTGGTCCCGGGGCTCTCGGCCGAGCCCGCCTGGGCCCGCGGCTGGGGCGGCCCCGGGAGGGGGCCGGTGGCCGCCGGTGCAGCCCGCCGCGACGCCCCGTCCTGCCTCCCGCAGCTCTTCTCGCTCATCGTGTTCTGCTGCCTCATCGGCGAGGGCTACACCAACGTGTCCACCTCGCCCGAGCTCTTCTGCATCTTCAACCACAACGAGGACGCCTGCCGCTACGGCATCGGCGTCGGCATCCTCGCCTTCCTGGCCTGCGTCTTCTTCTTCATGGTGGACATCTACTTCCCCCAGATCAGCAACGCCACCGACCGCAAGTACCTGGTCCTGGCCGACCTCGGCTTCTCAGGTAGCGCAGCAGCGGCCCCGGGGCAGGGCCGGGCCGGGCCGTGCTGCTGGGCCGGCAGACAATGGCCGCCCTGTCCCCTCCCGGGTGACGGGTGATGTGGCCGCGGTGCCTGGTGAAGGGAGCCGCTCTGATCTCCTGGCGCGGCGCCCGCGAGCCGCGTGCTGCCGGGCGCCGAGCACCGTCCTGCCCGGTGAGAGTCCCGGTGGCCGTGGGAGGCTGACGAGCGGGGCCTGGCCTGCCGGGCCGCAGCAGCGATGCGGGGCCGTCCTGCGGCGGGCGGGGGACCTGCCTGGGGCCAGCAAAGAGCAGACCCTGCCCCTCACGCGCGCTTCCTCCCCAGGGCTCTGGACCTTCCTCTGGTTCATTGGCTTCTGCTTCTTGGCCAACCAGTGGGCCTGGACACCGGCCACGGATGTGCACATTGGGGCTGACTCTGCCCGAGCTGCCATCACCTTCAGCTTCTTCTCCATCTTCTCGTGGGTGAGCCGTGCTCCCGTGCAGCGTGGGCGGTGGGCCCTTTCCTGCTTGGGAGGGGACGTGGACGGGCTCTGCAGGCCTTGCAGCCCGGGACGGGCCCTGTCACCGTGACCGCGTGTGGCCCCGGTGTCCTGGGGGCTGGTGCTGGCCTCTGCCTGGGCGCCTGGCGCTGACGGCCCCTCTCCTCTCCGCAGGGGCTCCTGATCGCCTTTGCTTACAAGAGGTACAAGATGGGGGTAGAGGACTTTGTTCAGAGCTACGTCGACCCCACCCCGGGGGGGGTGTCAGCTCCCTACTCCAGCTACCCGAACGTCAGCCACGACAGCTACCAGCAGCCGCCCTTCACCCACACGGCGGACGCCTCGGAGGGCTACCAGCCGCCGCCGGTGTACTGAGCCCCGTGCCGGGCAGTCCTGCAGGGACGGCTGTACAAGTGCAATTTTCTTTCGTGGGGTGGGAAGGGAGGGACCTGCAACTTGAATGGGGAAGGTGGGGAGCAGGAGGGTGGGTGGTGGCTGCTTTGTGTGAAGGCCACTAGGCTTTGGTGCTGGCACGCAGAAGGAGGGGCTGCCTGGTCCTCGTGGAGCTGTAGGCTTTCCGGCTGGGAATGGGAGCGTAGCGTGTAGCGGTGGTGTGCGAGTGCTGAGTGCAGGCCTGCTGCATGCAGTGACCCCTCCCCGGGAGGACACCGCGTGCAGGCTCCGTGCTGCGCTGCCTTCCTTCCTGGCCCCACGGCGGCTGAGCTCCTTTCCTTTCCGTTGCACCGCTGGGGAAGCGGTTGTGGGAGGAAGCAGTGGCGTGTGGTTTTCAACCCTCCCAGGCCTGGCCCCCGGTTCTGGCTTTGGCTCTGCCGTTGTGACTGCTGCCCTGACCTGTCCTAACACTGTTGCCTTTGCCAGCCCTGCTGGCTTTGATTCCCTGAAGTGCCACCTTTCACTTCTCCAGCGAGTGTCTTAATCCCCCGCACAGCTGGACGGTGCAGTCCAGCTCCTGCCTGCCTTTGAGCTCTCGTGCCTTCGTCCCTTCCCTCAGCTGCTGCTGGGTGAGCTTGATGCCAAAGCCTTGTGTATATAAACTTCCTTGTGCCATGCCTCCCCCCAGAGCCTGCACTCGGACTGCTGGCGCTCACATGAAGGGGTTTGGGATCTCTGGAAGCAGCGAGCTCTGGCCTCTCCTACAGCAGGGCCTTGCCCCAGCCTTGTCCACAGCTCCGGCTGCTGCTGAGGAAGGTCCTCGCGGAGCACCTGCGCTGCTGCCTCAGTCCGCAGCGGTGCCTGCCTTCCTCCCTTACCTCCCGCTGGGCATGGCGTGTCCGGAGAAGCCCAGCTGTAGTCCTGTGTGCTGCATGCTGCTGTGAGCAAAACTCTGCTCAGCAGCTCCTTCTCTGCACAGGCGTTGAGAGCTTTGAGTTGTGCCTCTGCATTCGGGCTCTGCAGGCTGGCTTGTCTCAGGTTGTATTTTTCTGCTGCACCTGTTCTGAAGCTGTTCCCAGCAGCAGTGTGAGGTATGTGAACTGTAGCTGCTGGGGCTGACATTCAAGTATTCCTTTGTTTGTCACTGTAGAGATGAAATAAACTTTTTCACTTAGCCACCATGGGCCTTTCTTCACTGAGGAGGCAAAGCTGGGTTCCTCTCCTCTCTCCCCCCGAGGGATGGGGCAGGAATTTCCAGGGGGGAAGCCGCGCAGAGCACTGCTCTGATCAGCTCTGCTGCTCCACAAACAGCACACTCATGCTAGTGCCTATTTTTAGCAAGTGTTCCCTACTGCTCCTTATGGATACTGTTTAATAGAGGATTTGCGCAGCCAGCTCGCAAACAACACCCATGTGACCAGCCTTCCAGCACATGCTGCTGCTTGTGTGAAAGATCAGCCCGCGCTGTTTGCACAGCCTGTTAAGTGAGAGCCAGCCTTTGTCAGAGCAGTCTGATACAGAACACACACAGGTAATTTCATTAAGTTATTTATTAACCTAAAACACTAGCAGTACTGCCTTCCCCCCTGTCCCCAAGGGAAAAGCCTAGGCCTGGCAGTGAAGTGCTTGTGAATACTACAGCTGTAACGACTTCAAGTAACGCAGGGGTAGGCAGTTTTCTTTCATGCAGCTCTTAAAACATTCTAGACAGGTGCACCTTCCTAGCTAGAGTATTTAGGTAAACAAAATACTTGTGATAGCACAATATTTGAGCATGGAGATTTGACCAACGCAGCCTGAACAGAACCAGGAACTATTGTGTGGAGCCTGTGGACTCTGACCTACAGGAAAGGCACTTTTGCAAGGAGTAAAAGACTTCTAGAAGCTAGGTGAAGCAAAAGGGAAGAGGATGCTTCAGCCAAGATATAGTAGAGGAAGCAGCAGGCAGAGGAATTCTTTGAAGGCTCGGGAGGGAGCAAGAGATGTGACTATAATCAAGAACCATCCACTCAAAGCAGACACCCTTTCCCAAGTAGCTGGATTTTCATAGTAACAGTCGCCTAGTCTTATACGGGTCAAGTCCTGAGCCTCCAAGCCCTTCACAGGTAGCTAAGCGTTGTGAAGTGGCAGCACCAAGCTTGGACTTGAGCAAAAAAACGCTATGTTGGAGAGGTGACTTCCTGAAGAGAAGTTTTGCTCTTCCAACAGGAGTCTGTCTTTGTAGGTAGACTACTGCTAGATGCAGAGGCATTTCTAAGTTCAAGCCTAAAAAGAGTTTAGAACTCAGGCTGTCAAGTTGAGCCTTCTCTTTCCTCCATTCTGTTTTAATAAAAACTTATAGCAAGTGAGTGTAGTGGCAAGCTGACAGGCCATGCACAATTGTTAAGAGGCTGCTGTAAGTAGGGCCAGGGCACCGATACATATTTCAGTTGAAAAGTTGTGCCACAGCTCTGTGTAAAGGAAAGGGGTATCTCCTCAAACTATGTTAAAAAGGAAGTGGGTTTCAGATACTAAATTACTGTACATTGTCTTAGGGAACCTGGACTTTAGCAACAGTACACAAGAAATTAAGAAACAGTCCTGTTCATATGCAAGTATAGGGACTTCTACCAGTCAGTGGCCAGTCTGAACACAGTCTAGGAGAACAGACTAGAAGTATTGCAAACGATTAATGCCCTGCAGCCTGGCTTGGTGTGATGGAGTTTTCCAGTACCTGTTTGTGCGGCTGCATCAACAATTGCACCTGTCTCTCTTCAGTGTTCTGAGAAAGGGACTCGCTTTTAGTCAGGCTTCTGTTTCAGCTCCCCCCAGCATTAGGTCCAGTTGATCATCCTCTTTCTTGGCACGTGGTGCAGAGAAGCGGCGGCTTGGTTTGGCAGGTAGAGCTGAGACACTTGACTTCTGCTAAAAGTAGGGGAAGACAGAGCTCAAATCTGGAAGTTGCAGCCTTTAGTTTCCCCCACTCATTTTGTTCCTGTGTTGGAGCCCAGCAGTCAAGAAGCAAAGATCTTTCGGGAGGCAGCCACGTCCAGTTGCTTTGCTCCCATGGGCACGTTCTCTTTGTTTTCTGACCCAGGTTGGTGAGGCCTCTTCCGGAAGTAGCAGGCACGGCAGACGGAATGATACTTGTCTGCTCCTCCAATCACTTCGACCTGGTGAGAAAGATTGGGAGAGTCACCCTGCCGAGCTCAGTTCACCTAAGGAGATTGCGTCTCCTAGAGAGCAGGGCCAGCAAGATGAGGCTATTGAACTGCTTTGTGTTCTGGGGGAACTCACCTCCCGCTCTGCTCCCAGCCTTTTTGTGTAGGAGGCTTCGCGGTAACACTCCATGCACACCGCATTTAGCTTCACCACGCTCTCTGCCAGTGGGACCAGGTTCAGGATGCTTCCAAAAGCCTGTGCCAAGACAGGGGCAGTTCTGTTGGTTGGGTTCTATGAGCTGCTTAATACAGCAGCTAAAGGAAAGTATTTTACCTTTCTCTGGAAGGTCCCATCAAGAGCAGCAACAATGACAGTCTTGCCAGCATTGGCCATCATCTCACAGAACTCCACGATGTCTGGGAACTAGAAGAGGTGCAGAAATAGCTTCAGTAGGGAGAAGGGACAGCGCTTAGCTGAGGATCCAGCAGTGTGTGCCCAGGCAGTAGCGCAGGGCACCGGAGAATTAGAACAACGTGTCCTACCCAGGAGATGGACTCCAGGCCCACTGCCCTCAGCTCGCAGGGACTAAGGGAAGGGTTTGACCTCAGGAACACAGTCCAGCAGGACCAAGCTGTTCCAGGGATATTCCCCCCCGCCCGAGAGGACTCAGACCTTTCTCTGCAGGGGGGTGCCCTGCAGAGCACCCCAGGACCTGCCCTGGCCCTGCACTTACAAACTGGCCCTCGTCAATGCCGATGACTGCCGAGTTGAGCGCCTCCTGGTACACGTCCTTGAGGAGACAGGCGGGGAGCGCCTCCATGGTATTCCTGCGGAGGACAGGAGGTGAGCCGGGCAGGCTGGCCGCCCAGGCCCACGGGAGCCGGTTCTTCCCGCCCGGGGACCTCACCTGTCGTGCGTGGAGACGCCGGAGGTGCAGTAGCGCGTGTCCTTGGCGTACTTCACCAGCAGGCACTGGTACTGAGCGAGCTGGAACCGCCGTACTCGCCGCATGAGCTCCGTGCTGCAAAAGACCGCTGTCAGCGGGTCCTGGGCACCCGCCGGCTCCCTGCCCTCCCATCCGACCTGGCCCTACCTCTTCCCAGAGAACATGGGTCCGAAGATCACCTGTGGGCAGAACCACCAGGGTCGGTGTGTGAGAGCGGCCCGGCACAGGCACCGCTGCCATCCGTCCGCTCCCGGCCCGGCAACCTGCCCGCGCAGTCCCAGTGCCCTGCCGGGTGCTGACCCCACCCTGCGGCCCCGATACCCCACCCGCTCCCGGCCCGGCCTCACCAGCGCCCCGCAGCCCCGGCATCCCACCCGCTCCCCTTCCAGCTCCACCGTCAACCTGCGCAGCCCCGGTGTCACCCCCGCAGCCCCGGCATCCCGCCTGGCACCGCCTGAGCCCCGTCCCCACGCCCTGAGCATCCCGCCGGTACCGGCACCGGCCCCGGCACCAGCCCTGGCCCAGGCCGGCACCGGCCCGGGCCTGCCATCCCCCCTCGGCCCGGTATCGCCTCACGCAGCCCCCGCAGCCCCCCCGCCGGCACCGGCCCGGGCCTGCCAGCCCCCCTCGGCCCGGTATCGCCTCACGCAGCCCCCGCAGCCCCCCCGCCGGCACCGGCSCGGSSCYGCCAGCCCCCCTCGGCCCGGTATCGCCYCACGCAGCCCCCGCAGCCCCCCCGCCGGCACCGGCGCGGCGCCGCCAGCCCCCCTCGGCCCGGTATCGCCYCACGCAGCCCCCGCAGCCCCCCCGCCGGCACCGGCGCGGCGCCGCCAGCCCCCCTCGGCCCGGTATCGCCYCACGCAGCCCCCGCAGCCCCCCCGCCGGCACCGGCGCGGCGCCGCCAGCCCCCCTCGGCCCGGTATCGCCTCACGCAGCCCCCGCAGCCCCCCCGCCGGCACCGGCGCGGCGCCGCCAGCCCCCCTCGGCCCGGTATCGCCTCACGCAGCCCCCGCAGCCCCCCCGCCGGCACCGGCGCGGCCGCGGGCGGCGCACCTGGATCTGCCCGCGCGGGCGGCTGGGCGAGCCGGGGTGGACGCCGGGCACCGTTAGGCAGTTCATGGCTCCGCTGCGCTGCCGGGCCGCCGCCGCCGCGCGCGCCGCTCCGCCGGGCCGCCGCGCGCCCGCCAATCCGCGGAGCCGCCGCTCCCTCGCGCCGAGCGCCCGCCAATCCGCGAGGCCGCCGCTGCCCCGCCCCGCCGCGCCCGCCAATCCGCGGAGAGGCGGGAAAATTCTTATTTCCCTCCTCACGCAGCGCTCTGCCCCCTGCGGCCGGCTCGGAGCCCGCCGCGTTCCCGGCGTGCCCCGCGCGCGCGCCCGCCCTGCGCGCTAGGGACTCCCTTGCGCCAGCGCCCTGCAGCTGCGCGCGCCCTCTGGCGGCGCGGCCCCGCCTCCGCAGCGGGTCGCCCGCCCCCGGTGCCCCGACACCGCCCCGCGCGGCGGCCTCTGCCCCGGTGCCCTCTGCCCGGCTCCCCGGGCGGCCAATGGGAGCGGGGCCGCCGCGGGCGCTGACCGGGGCCGCCTCGGGGCCGAGCGGGAGCAGGCCCGAAGCATGGGGAGGTGGCAGGACATGTCTGGGGAGGTACGGTGGCCGGGGAGGAGGAACCTACGGCGGCCGAGGAGGGGGCACCTATGGCAGCCGAGGAGGGGGCTACGGCGGCCGTAAGGGCGGGCAGGGTCTGCCTCGGCTGAGCCGGGCCGGTCCCGTCGCCGCGGGGCGGGCCCACGGCCTTGCCCGGCACCGGGCGCCCCGGGCTGCCGCAGGGCCGAACCCCCGCCCCGCCCGCCCTCAGTGCCCGCGTGCCCGCAGGAGCTGGAGGAGCAGTACTCCCCCAGCCGCTGGTCCCCTCGCCTCGGCCCGGACGCCGTGGTCGAGGCCCACGTGGAGGCGGTGACAGCAGGTGAGGAGCGGAGCCGCCCGCCGAGGGGAGGGCTCCCGCCTGCCGGGTGCTGGCCGGTGCCCGTGGTGGCTCTCGTCCGAGCCGCGGAGTCCCCGGGCCCTGCGGGCAGAGCGCGAGGCGGCGCCTGGCCGTGCCGTGCGCGGAGCCGGCAATGCGCGTGCTCACCCTCCCTGCATCCCCCGCAGGAACCCAGAGGGCCCGGGCCGCCGCGCAGACCCTGCTGCACGTCCCCTATGGGGATGGCGATGGGGAGAAGCTTGACATTTATCTGCCCGCGGACCCTTCTGGAGGTAGGTGATGGGCAGGGTGGCAGCGGGAGGGGTGGGCAGGGGCTGCGCCGGCCTCCTAACCGTGCGTTGTGCCTTGCAGCTTTCCCAGTCCTTGTCTACATCCATGGGGGATACTGGCAGCACTTAAGGTGAGGCAGACCTTTTGTGGGGGGAACCCCTGGGAGGGGAGCTGCTGGGCCTGCCTTCACCATCCCCCTTCTCAGGAGAGCAGCATTAATTGCCCTGGGTATTCTGGATCTGATCAAAGCCGCAGGGCCTGGCCGGGCCCACTCCAGCCAGCCCCAGGAGAAGGCCTGCCCCGCAGCGCGTGGCTGACCTGCGTTTCCTCCTCCAGTAAGGACGCATCGGGTTTTGCAGCCCTTGCGCTGGTGTCACAGGGCGTCGCAGTAGTGGCCGTGGGTTACAACATAGCTCCCAAAGGTAGGTGGTTTCCAGGGGCAGCTGTGACTCCCCTCGCAGACCCAGGGCCCCACTGACTGTGCTCTCTGCCTAGGCCACATGGATGAAATGGTGGCCCAGGTGCGGCGCAGCCTCGCCTTCCTGGTGCAGCAGTACTCCCGGATCAGGTGGGCAGCGCACAGCTCTGCAGTGTGTTCGGTTTCCCCCCACTCCCTGTGTCAGCAGCCTCCACGGCCGCTGCCTGGCCTTCAAGACAGACTGTGCCTGTGTCATTCCCTGGGGTGGTTTAGTGTACGGAGGTGTCCGTGGCAGCTACAGGGTGGGGTGAACAAGCCTGGAGGTGTCATAAAGGTGTTAACGCCTGGGACTGAGCACTGCACCAGGCCTGTTTCTGTGCTCCTCCCTTGTTGGGTGAGGGATCAGCCAATGCCCTGGAAGGTGCGTCTGAGCTGCTGTGTTGGGCTGCAGCCCTTGGGAGTTTTCTGCCACCTCCACTCTGAACAGGGTGTCCCCAGGCAGGATGTGCTGCACGGTCCCTTCCTACACTCGCTCATGGCTCCTTCTCCCTAGCGGTGTTTACCTGTGTGGACATTCAGCGGGGGCTCACCTCGCAGCCATGGTGTTGTCAACAGACTGGGCAGAGTATGGAGTGACACCTGACATCAAAGGTAGTGCCTGGCCCCGCAGAGACCCCCCGGCTCCCCTGCGCTCCAGAAAGCCGGTGCTTGGGGCAAGGATGTTGTCCTGGGCATCGACTCCTTTCCCGATCCAGCTGCGTGACTCTGGGCTGCTGAGACACAAGGGCAGTGGGGCACTGCTCCATCAGCGCCTTCTCTGCAGCAGAGCTGTGCCTGGCCACGTGCCTGCCCGCTGGCACAGAGGGGTCTGTGGGAGTGACTCACCTTGCACAGGGGGCTGAAGGAGGGCTGGTGAATTGCTCCTCAAATGTGTCAGTCTTTCTGCTGACTATTCAGGGTGCCAAAGCTGGCCAGCTCTGCAGCGTGTAAAGCTGTGTGAGATGACTTGCCTCAGCTGACTGCAGCCCATGGATGCTGGGAATACAAGAATCTGGGCCCCTAGGACCGGGTGTCCATGTGGGTGCAAGTGTCCTGTGCCCATCAGGCAGCTCAGCAGCGCCACCAAGGGCTGAGGCCTCCCTCTGCGCCTGGGGAGACGGGACGTGGGTGCAGAGAGGAGCATTCCCGCAGGCAGGGCTATCCGAGTGGCTGAACAGGGGGCTGCTCCCACCCGCCGGTGTCTCTGCCTCCAGGAGCTGTTCTGGTGAGTGGGGTGTATGACCTGGAGCCCGTCCTGCACACCTACGTGAACGACGCGCTGAACATGAGCCGGTGAGTCCGGACGCTCTAGTGACTGCAACAGGGAAAGGGCATGGACAGCTGGCACGCGGGCATGCCTTTGGCCAGCAGAGCTGGTGGCACACAGCAGCCCGCCTGCACCCCGCTCTGCCTGCGTCCGCACAGCCTGCCTGCGCAGAAGTGACCACGCACCGCGCGCCTGCAGCCGCTGTTCCTGACCCGCACAGGCCCTGCAGCCTCTGTCGTACTCGTGCACACAACCAGGGACATGAGCGCTCTGCGGATGAACACCCTCCTCTCAGCAGGTCTGAGAGGCGTGCTGGCTGTCACTGCGGTGTCTCCTTCCCCAGGGAAGTCGCCCAGAGGAACAGCCCCATGCTCTGCGTCACCGGAGCAGTGCCTGCCGCTGGGGCCTGCGAAGTGCTTGTGGCTGTGGCCCAGCACGACTCCCCGGAGTTCCGCCGGCAGTCCTGGGAATACTTCCAGGTGAGCTCCGGCAGTGCCTCTGCCTCCCCGCACCCGGCTCCGCGGGGGCAGCCGCTCAAACCTGCCCTGCTCTGCCCTGCCTTCGTCCCGCAGGCCGCTGTGAGCTGTACAAGATGAGCAGGCTCTGGCTTTGAGAGCTCTGGGCTGGCAACACAGCAGCAAAGGGCAGAGAGCTGGGCTGGCTACAGAGCAGTGACTCTCCTGCCTGTGGTGCGCAGCTGCCTTCTCTGGATGAGCAAGTACAGGCTCCCACTTTGGGAAGGAGTCCTGCTTGCTGCCAGGCCCAGCTCTGGTGAGGCTGAGCTGGGATGAAGAGCTCGTATGTCGTAAGAGTAGTATTCCTCCTGCTGTGGTGATGGCTGTTGCCTGAAGCTGACCGTGGGCGTCTCTCTGCTCGGAGACGATGCTAGTCCCTGCTGAGCAGCTGCTCTTGCTGCACGCCGCCTGGGGCCTGGCGTACAGGAGGGGAGGCAATCTGATCAGTGTCCCCTCCTGCCAGCGCTGGTCTCTTTGCAGGCCCTGCGTTCGGCTGGCTGGACCGTCTCGCTGTTGGACCTTGCTGGTGTGGATCACTTCGACATCATTGAGAAGCTGTCGCAGGACAGCTATGTCCTGACTCAGGTCTTGACCACAGGGCCGGGAGGAGGGCAGCGGTGGTGTGTGCCTCCCCTGCACAGTGCGGGGGTGGGGGGCTGCTGCTTTGGGTCTGGTCATCACCTGTGGAGGGCTTGGAGAGAGGGGTGGTTCCCCCCGATGCGGAGGAGCAGGGGCCAGGCACTACTCACAGGGTTTGGTTCTTCATTCCAGGTGATTCTGAGCATGATTTCAAGAGCTTGATTGCATGTTGGGAGCGAACTGGAGATGAGAGGCACCCTGCTCATGGCCTACCCAGCCTGCGGGGTCTCCTGCAGCGCAGGGTGTGATCGCTGTCTCTGAACACCTCTGCCTGTGCTGCCTGGGACGGACGTGCCTCTCCCACTCCTCCCAGTGTGCAGCCAGGCAGGGGGCTGCTTGCAGCAGGAAAGCCCCAGTTATGACCAGTACTCTCACGTGTGCTGACACTTGTTTTCTGCAGTGTTTCTGTGCTTTGGGAGTGTTGCAGCAGGGCTGGCAGGCAGGCCTGCACTGGGTCTGTCTGGAAGACTAGATGATGAAATTTGTCCCCTCAGCTTCCTTTAAATGGCTTATTGCAAATGTAAAAATAAATAGGAATAACTGCTGCCTGCGTATAAATCATCTTCCTGGGGATACAGTGTTGTGCTAAGCCATCGAGTACAAACTTAAACTGATGCATAAATAATCCTCTCTCTCACCTTGGAGCTCTGGTGCCCTGCAGCTGGGCTCTCTTGGGGCTGGCAGCAGCGAACACGCCGTGCTCCGAGAAGGGCCCAGCTCTGCGCACAGGCGTGGTACAGGGAATCTGGCCCAGAAGTGACAGGCTCGGCCGTTGCGGATGTGGAAGCCCGGAGAGGCAGCCCGAGGCTGCTGGAGAGGGACTGTGTTGGACTGGGGTCACAGGCCGCTGGGATGAGGGGTGAGGGGAGAGCGTGTTCAGGAGCTGCGGGAAGGCTGGTCGGGCAGCTGGAAGGCTGGCCTGGATGGGGGCCAAGCAAAGCTGGGTGGCTGAGGGGAACAGGCTTTGGGGGCAGCTGGGCCCCTCTGGAGAGGCCTGGCTGTGGCCAGACTGGGCTCAGGCACCTGTGAGAGTCCCCGTCAGAGGTCAGTTTCGGTGCTGCTCTGCAGCGGCCCTGGTCCTGTGGCTGTGAGGCACTTGTATGTCCTCAGGAACGCCTGTCCCTTAACGGACTCCTGGGCTGTGATGCTGTCCCTGCTGCATAGTCAGGGGAGAGGCACCCCTGGGAGACAACGTCCTGCACAGCTGCAGCACTGCCACAACTTTTTATTTAGATCTCGTCTCATTACAACGGCAAGAGCTGAGCTGAGAGCGCTGGGCTGCAGAGACCACTTCCTGCCCTGCCATTTTGCGTAGCACAACCCAAAGGCCCCCGATTTGGACTGTTTTCTCTCTTTGGCTTTGTGGTATGTGCTGCTGCTGCCCCACACTGCACGGCTGTGAGCAAGCTGCCCAGCTGGGCCCTGAGCATCGTCAGGATCTTTCTTGCTGCTGCAGCTTGTATAGACGTGTTCAATGCACATGTGTTCGAGAAGTGTGTGGCCTTGGGGGGGGGGGGGTGTCTGGCCCCGCTTTTGGGCAGCGTCTCCAGCGACTGGGTTACAGGAACAGCACAGAGCTGTGTGGGCTGAGGACTAGAGGATGCTCTGATCATGCGTTTGCAGGGCTGGCTAGTGAGGTAGGGACGCTGCCTTGGAGTGGTCTGGTGGTGAGATGTGGGCGCCCCTCTGTCCCTCAAGGCACATCTGCAAATGGGCTCCCTCCCACAGAGATGCAGAGCTCCCATCTGGCAGGGCGCGAGCTGTGCTCTTGGCAGGGTTGGACTCGCGCTGGTTTGCAGGGCTGCGGGCGGGAGCGGTTACTGTGCTGCAGCCTGTCAGGGACACGCCTGGAGCGTGTTCTGGCTGGTCCCAGCCCCTCTGCTGCTGGCTGCCAGGAGGATGGGGATGGGATGGGACATTCGCCCCAGCCTGCAAACTTGCCTGCAGTGGCCAAGCAGGGTCAGCTGCGGGGCTGGGGCCAGGAAGACGCGTGTTCCCGCACCTCAGCTCAGTCCCCCGCTGTGCTCCAAGGACCGGTGCCCAGTCCTAGGGCCAGCTTCTCCTGGCACTTCCTGGCCACAAAGTCCAGCTTGTTCTTTGCGAGCTCAGTGTCACGGGCGGAGATGTTCCAGTGCCAGACTGCACGCAGAGAGCGTGCTGACCAGGGGAAGAGCAGCACGCTGACAGCACGGCCCGTCTCGGCCACCTCCTCCTCGCTCACTGCCTGCATGCGCTCGCACAGCTCTGCGGGAGATGGCCAGTCCCCCTTCACTCCCACCAGCACGATGTTCGTCTCCACAGCTGTGAGGTTGACGGAGCAGAGGGGCGAGTTCAGCTCCTGGATACCTGGGGGAGGCACGGGCCGTCAGGTTGGGAGTCTGGCACCAGACTTCCCAGGACAGGAGGCTGCAGTGTTGCACAGGCAGTGCCCCAGCTCCTGGGCTACCAGAGAGGCCTTCTGCCCTTCTCTGTTGAGCAGCACCAGGGTCACTGTCGGCACCATGCAGGGGAAAGGCACTGCATTGCCCCTGGAGGTCATCCAGCCAGGCAGGAACCCCAGGTGGATTCTCATCTCGCCGGAGATCCAGCACTACAGCTGAGGCAACGTGCTGTTATCCCCCGGCAATCAAGATCCACATCAGCCCTCTGGGGCAGGACCACACTGGAAGGTGTGGTGTGAGCCCAGCCCAGGGCTGGGAGGAGGGAGAGGGCTGGGCCCACCGCAGAGCAGAGCTGCTCTGGGGCGTGGAGGAGTCCTGCTCCCTGGGTGTCTGCCTAACAGGCAGGGCAGGGCCCAGCCCTGCGGCAGCGCGTGGAAACCTGCTTCGTGGAGTTCTGCAGGAGGCACCCGCACGTCCCAGGGCACCGAGGGGCCCTGAGATACCTCGAGCGAAGCGGCGGGCGTTGTCGTGGTCCCTGCGCAGCGTTGTCTCCGCGTGCTCCAGCCCGACGCGGGCAGCAGCCGCCAGCACGCCTGCCTGTCGCATCCCCCCTCCCAGCAGCTTCCGCACGCGCCAGGCCTCGGCCACGAAATCCCTGCGTCCGGCAAGCACCGCTCCAGCCGGGGCGCCCAGGCCCTGCGGAGCCAAGAAGAGGGGATCCTGAGCTGCCTCGGGGGGCGGCCTGCAGCCGCCCCAGGGACTCTCCCCTGTCTCAGCTGGCGAGCTGGGCGCGCACCCCCATGCACCATGCCCCTGAGCAAGGGCAGCCCCCCAGCTTGTGCTGTGTCCATCCTGCCCGGGCTGCCCTGTGTAAAAACACCTTGGAGAAGCACAGGGACACGGAGTCACAGTGCCGGGTGATCTGTGCTGGCTCCACGCCCTGGGCCACCGCCGCGTTCATCAGTCGTGCTCCGTCCATGTGCACCCGCAGCCCGTAGCGGTCAGCAAGCAGGCGGACCTGGGAGGGGGCAGAGGAGCCGCTGGGAACGGCCGGCCGGACAGAGCCTCCAGGAGCTGCCAGCGCCGGTGCCAGCCGCGCTCCGAGCTGCTCGGCAAGGGCTCGTGCGTCCTGCTGCGCCGTCCCGCTGCGCCGTCCCGCAGAGCCGGCCTGCCTGCGCCGGGCAGGGTCGGCCAAGAGCCGCCGGGACGCGGGTCCTACCTGCTGGAGGTAGGGGAGGGGCAGTGCCCGGCCCCCCGCGGAGCTGTGCGTGTTCTCCAGGCAGATGAGCTCGGGCCGGGGGTGGTAGCGGCTGCCGTGGGCCTCGCGGATGGTCAGCTCCAGCTGGCCCAGGTCGAAGGTGCCGTCCGGCAGGTCTGGCAGTGCCTGGAAATGGACCCCAGCGACCTGCGCCCAGGGCAGCGCAGAGAGCAGAGCTGATGAGGGACGACGGCAGTGCACGGGGGGCCCAGCCCCTCTCCCCCTCGTATCCCCGCTCTTCCCCTGCCCTGTTCTGAGCGTGATCAGACCCCACTTCTGCCCCAGGCTGCGGCTCGGTGTTCTCTGGGGATGCAGGTGATCCCTCGTGCACCAGGGAGGGAGCTTCCCCCCGCCCAGTCCCCGCAGCCAGAGGAGGGCAGCAGCACGCTGCAGTCCTGTCCCTCCAGCCGGACCTGCGCAGCCCGCGCCTGCCCCGGGGGCTCGGGGCCTGGGGCAGCGCAGGGCAGCCCCGCGCCGCCTTCTCCTCCCTAGGGCCCGGGCTGGGGGGTGGGCACCGGGTGCCTTGCTGCGCCCAAGGAGCGGGTCCGGGGCGCTGGCCAGAGACCAGCGAGCCGGGCAGCACCCAGCACCTACCTGAGCGACCCCGCCGTGCTCGTAGACGTGCAGGTGGGCCTCCCTCCCCAGCAGCAGCTGGGCCCCTCGGCGCTGGCAGTGGCACATCACTGGGACAGGGGAGGAGCAGTGAGGCTGGGGCGCTGTGGGGCACGTGGGGCAGCTGCGAGCGGGCAGCGGGGCCGTGCGGGGGGAGCAGGCAGGGGCTCGGCCGGGGTGGCACCAACGTGCTGCGTGAGCTCCGGCAGCTTGCAGGGCTCCGCTGCGCGAAGGCTGGGCACTTGACCTGTGCCACATCCTTCCCCTGCTGCGATCCCTCTCCAGGGCAGGGCTGGCTCCTGCGTGACGCAGGGACGTCAGCTCCGTCCCCTGGAGCTGGTCCGAGCTGGACCACATCTCCGTTTCACTGCGGCCCGCTAACGGCGGCTGCAGCTAGGCGAGGTAACGGGCAGAGCGCGGCGATGGGGAGGGCACCGTCTCCTCCCTGCCTCGAGCGTGCACGTGGCCAGGGCTGGCGCCGAGCCCACCTTCCCGTGCAGCGCGGACCCTTGCTCACTGCGGAGGGCACAAAGGTGACCCGGGTAAAGGTCGATGGAGCAGTTCTGCCCGAGGCTGAGCACGGGGCTCCCTCCTATCCAACGGGAGGCACCTGCTCAGCAGCAGCATGAAGCAGACGACCAGCTCCTGGGTCTGCATGTTGTGCTGCACTGCTAAAGACAGGGCCCAGGAAGGGGCAGGGAAATGCACCCGGGTCCGAAAAGAGAGGGCTGAGCTGCCTGCTTCTAACAGCTTTTCCCTGCAGCCATTTGGGCATGACAAACCTGCAGCTTTCTGAGCAGAAGTGGGGCTTCTACTCCGCATCCCGGAGAGGAGCAGGGAGCGAGGGGCTTCCCTTGCGCTGGGTACCCCCCGGGCTGGGGTGTAAAGTGACCCGTGCAGTGTGCGGCTCGGCTGCTCCTGGGTCACTGGGGCGGGGGAGCCGGGCAGGGCTGCGCCGAGCCCCGGCACTCACCCGCAATGAGGTTCGCCATCGTGGCCGTCGGCACAAACAGAGCATCCTCCATCCCCATGAGCCTTGCGGCCAGATGCTGCAGCTCTGCGGGGAAGAACGGCGCAGGGGATGCCGCCCGGCTGGGACGGACTCAGCTGGCCCTCGGGGGGGGCAGAGGGATGGCGGGGGGCAGCAGGGATCTGCGCCGTGGTCTGCAGCCCGCCCGCGCCCCGGGTCCCGCACGCCTGCCCCCTCCCCACCGCGGAGCAGGCTGCTCGGGGCGCTCTGTGCCCGCCGCCCTCGCCCGGAGCGCCGGCCGCCCCCCCGGGGCCGGTTGGGCCCGGTCGCCCCCCGGGGGAGCGCGGCGGCGGGGCAAGCGAGGGGCCGCGGGGGGCTGCCGCCGCGCTCACCGTTGACCGTGGGGTCCTCGCCGTAGTCGTCGTCCCCCACGGCGGCGCGGGCCATGGCCCGCCGCAT
>PTFA01000451.1:40908-99637 GCA_003342895.1 Casuarius casuarius
CTGGGCCGGGCGCCGCCCCCGAGCTCCGCGCCGCGGGTGCCCGCGTGGGACGGGACGGGCCCGGCCCTGCCCGGCGGTGCTGGGGGCGGCGGGAGGCTCTGCTGCCTGGCGGGGGGCGCCTTGCGCTCTCGCAGCCCCGCGCGGTCCTGCCGCCTCGTTCGTGTGTGACAAAACTTATTAAAACGCTTCGCGCCGTGGTCGGCGGCTTCCCTCCGGGAACGCTGCCCTCTCGGCACGTTTCGCGCTAGACGAGTTCCCAGATGTTGTTCCCGTTGCTGTTTTCCACAATGAATCAGCTGCTGAAAAAACCATTGCAGTCCTTAACCTTAATTTAGGCCGTAAGTCCGCTTTAGCTGCCCACTTAGCCCTTAGGGCAAGAGCGGGTGCTTTTTTCCTCCTGTTTTTGCTTTACTTTATTCCTGCTGTCTTTCACATACTAAACTATATTAATTATTTTGTAAGGAGAACTTCCCACCTCAGTTATCAYGTGTAACGATCAGTCTCTGGGCACGTTTCGATGTTCCACCTGACCCGTTCGGATTGTGGGTTGCCCATGAAAGGGGAGATTCCTCTGCTCCCCGCTCAAAACTAACGAGAACAGGTGTCGGTCTGGGCCTGTGCTACGGCTAGATCTGCTCGAGACAGATGAACGAGGAAGAGGGCCACACGTCTCAGCAGCRGCCACRTTACGTCRGAGTCGCTGAACTATCACGCTGCAYGCAGAGGGTGGGTTTCGCCATCRTTTCAAATGAATCCGAGTRGGCTGCTCTGGGAAGGAGTGCTCCTTCGTCCTTCCTGCAGCTTGTTCCCGACATCTCCTTCGAGCGGCTGTGCAGTGAGCAGGATCCAGAAACCGACCTGTCTGTGAACTATCCAAACTCGCCCCTTCCTGCCACCCTCTTCCTTGGGGAGTGGGGGGAGTAATCCCCAGGGAAGGAGAGGAAGCAGTTAGCTCGGGGGAGGTAGATTTGCTCTTTTTGCTACCAGACTGGTTTTATGCTATGTTAAAGGGAATGTACAACCGCAACCTCAGACTGTGGTTCCTCTAGTCTGTCTTTCCGCAACCACTCTTCCTTAAGCAGCTTCTCCCCTCTCCTTATTTTTGCTGCTGCGCTGTTCCTTCAGTTGTGCTGATGCAGCTGCTTTTCAGGGGCTGTGCAGTCAGGAGTATAATCCATAAAAACCAAACCATTAAAAATGGAGATGTTTGCACATATCTGTGGAACCGTGTCTTGGGATCAGAAGTGATTAAACAAAAGGCTTTGAAGAAGTCTAAATGGAAAAAGGTCTTTTCCTCCAGTCTTTGGGCATCACTGATGTTTTTATTGTTCTTAATAAGAGAGCACTGGAAGGATTCTGTGTTTTGTTTTGGATAGTGCAGTATCTAATGGAAGCATCTACGTGAGTTGATCTTGGTTTTGCAGTGGTGGCGTGTCTGGTATCCTGGCATGTCTTTACTCTCCTTTTCCTGYGGATAGCAGATGTGCAGTGGTCTTGCTAGGCGTCGTCCTAGAGCTTTTTGTTAGCCAGTGTTCTGCTATATATTCTTGGTAAGTCTAGGAAGTCGTTTTCGAACTTCTCTGTTGGCTTCATCGCTGTTCTTTACCGTAGATGAATTACTAGACTGAGCCCTGGAAAGAATAAACTGAATTCAAAGACGAGCAGTTTGCAGATCCCCCTACGTGGTGACCGATGCGTGGGTGAAAGGACAGAGCTGGATCCTGCAGTTTCACTTCACCTCTCTTGCTGCAGATGAGGTTTTACAGTGAAGCGGAGTGTTTCGGCTCCCTCATGAGTATGTGTACCAAAACCACAATTCTTAAAAATAGAACACAAAAAAATCCCTCGTTTATATTTAGGCTCAGATTTTTATTCAGAAAAGATTTGAGGTGGTTCCTCTTAGTTCTGTTTTCTCTTTCAGGTTAACTCGATGATGTGGAATATGTGGGAAGGGTTTCCCCTGCACCACCACTTTCTGGTTCTCTGAAAGCTGGTTTGCTGAAGTTTGGAATTTTGATAATTTCTTCATAATGCTACTTGGTTTCTGATTACTGCGTGTGTGCAGTTGAAAGGATTGCAATATACCTAGGTAGTTGCTTGGGCTATTTTCAATCACCAGTGGGTAGAAGTTGCTACTTCAGAAGATCGTTACTGTGCCATCGTTACTGTTGGCTAGTGCAAAATATTGATATATTTGAAAAATATAAAGTTATTAGGCTTTCCATGCTTAATAAATTTTAAAATTTCAGTATTGGATTAAAAGATGAAAGAGCATAGCTATACTCTGTATCTTGGAGGCAGTAAAAAAATCCAGAAAACGTAATTAGTGCATAATAATACCTGCATAGAATTAATACGAAGACTCTAACCAAACAGTGCTGGTAGCACAGATCAGTTTTGCTCCTTCGGCAGCACTGGGAAAGGCCTCCCTGAAGAGTGTGTTGATCCATAAATCTAATGTTAGGTTGTGTGGATTGAGAATGTAGTTTAACCTACTGCTTTCATACTCTTCACCAGAAAATGTCTTCTTGGAATCTTAAAAATGTTTTTGGGAAGTGGATTTTAGCCACTGTATTGGCTTCCAGAAGTATAATTGGCCAGGTTTGACCGATGAAATAATAAGGAAAATGTTTATCCTCTCTTGCTGTTTGTTTATTGTCATATAATGCATAAAACTTGCTATCATTAACTCAGTGAGAATAATTCCTGAGAACATCATTTCTAATCTGGTTTTGTTGTAGTCCTGGCTTTGTAATTGCTCTGCAAGCCATGTGTTTTTTTTTTTTAAAGAAGATATTTTTGAATGATAATCTGAATTCATGTAGCTCTGTCTTCCTTGCTCTTTGTCTGCTGTGCTCACTTGAATGGTAATAGTCAGTTTAATTTGATGGTGGGTCTCTGCTCCCAACATGTGGCTTGTGTCTTGAGATAGAAATTCAGCAAAGAAGTGTGAAGGTCCTGCTTGAGTTCTGACAAGATGCACTTGAATGAGATCAAAAAAAAATTTCTCTTAGGTGTCTGTTTTGAAAAAATGCTTAGGGAAGTACTTTAATTTTATTTATTTATTATTTATTTATTTATTTATTTATTTATTTTAACATCTTCTGTGAAATATTTCCCTTGTTTTTAACAACCTGTATTGGTAAGCTACATAGCTTATGGTTGTCAAGTTAGAGCCTAGTCCACGTGATCTGTTGAAAAACCCCATCCTAGGAATTCTTGCACAAACTGACTCATTTTTTTGTTGCGATGAATAGGCTGTGACAAACTAGTGGATTTTCCGGGAAATGCAACTGCAAACTGTCTGGCTTCTGCGTAAGGGTATTCGGAAACCTTGTGAAGATCCAGTGTTTTATCATGAAGCAAATGAGTGAAATCATCTTCCTGGAATCTGTGGTCATTTGGGCTTTGGATTGTGGTAAAACCTAAAAGTTCCTCGTAACAAATTCTGGTAAAAGTCATAATCCGGTTCCTTCTCGGTATGTGGTCGTGGCAGAGTACATCAGGATGGATCACAAGATGGTTGCCTTCTGGCCCTGAGGGACCTGGCATTCCTCAGGGATGAGACCAGCTACCTTGGTTCTGTCTTGATAGAAGTCTGACTCCAGTGAGTAGGATTTGCCGACTAGAATCTTTTTTTTCTCAGGTTTGGGGATATAGTTCAGTCACTCGCTCTTTGATTCCTGGATCTCATGGGACTTGCTGCTGCTAATCGTGCTGAAATGTGGTTTTGTCATGTGGACCAACTCCTACCAATGGTTATTGTATGACTTGATGGTTTTACACGCATGCTAAGCCTCCAGAGAAGAAAGGATGCCATTTATTTCTTGTCATCCCCCTAAGCATGACTCTTAGCAGAAAGTTGCTTTCTTCCCCAAGTGACTTCAAAGCAGTTAAATTTGTTCTGAAATTTCCTTTTAAAGAATGAGCTTCCGGATGTTACACTTACAGTTACTTTGTAGTTTGTGAGAGAAATCTTGACCTTCTTCTTTTCGTACTTGTGCAGAAATGTGAGAGTGGCATAGTTGTAGAGCACTATCTGATGTTTCTAAGTCATGATTCTTGGCTCTTATACCTGTTGAAATGTGCTTTATCCTTTGGTATAATGACTTAATTGCTTTTGCTAGGACTTGCATTCAGGCGCTTTTTACATTCTAGATTTTCTTCTGGATAAGTTTTAGAGGTTGAGTTTTTTGTTGTTGTTTCATTAAGGCACTTTTAGAGTTGTGTGATTTTCTTTTTTTTTTTTTTTAAATGTCTTTACTTGAAATACAAACAACTATCTTTAGCCCAGCTGAAGGCTAAATTAGAAATGAAAGTGGCTGTTGGCCATGGCAAGGCTGATGCATGTGCGATAAAGACAGAATTAGGAAGTGAACGGTCACAGGAATAGCTGATACAACAGCAACATCATCWAACATCTGATTAGCGGTTGTTTGGAAGAGTTAACATTCTCTGTTTCTTCAACTTCTAGCTTGTTTCCTCTCCTTTTTTCCTGTTCTGTTGAAAGAATTGTCCGTGCATCTCCCCCCTACCCCCCAACCTGTAGGGGAAGAAGCTAATGATGTGAGATTGGTTCTCCCACCTTTTGCTTGTGGTTTCCTATTTCTAGGTTTGGCTTTGGAGATTCTGCAGGGAGTATTGAAGGGGAAAGGCGTTCTTGCCATTGCAGATCCTTACAGTGTATCGGCACTGGTTGGAGTTGCTTTTTCGCATACACAGAGTTTGTGGGAAGCTAAGGCTCCGTCACATAGCATTCCTCAATCTTTCTTTTCACAGATCATCATGGCTGCTTCTAGCCCCATTGCTCACCCCTCCTGTTCCTGTGATCACAGCCCCCCCTTGTTCCCTTTATCCAGAAGGAGCACACAGGTTCCAGTGGATCAGAAATCTGGTTCCAGAATTCGGGATCTCCAGCTCTCATGTGAAGGTCCTTTTGTCCCCAGCTGAATTCTACAAACTCTTGAAGGTGAGTTGAGTGTCTCAAGTGTGAATGCTTTCCAGGGGTTGGTGGTTGCAGTGGCTATGAAGAGTCATAGACAAGTTGGTAGGAATGAACGCCTGGAGGTCACTAGTCCAACCTTCTGCTTCAAGCAGGTTTGCTGTCGACAACAGATCAAGTCAGCCAGGCTTTGCCTAGCTGAGTCTTGAAAACCTCTAAGAATGGGGATTCCACCTTTCTGGGCAGCCTGTTCCGGTGCTGCTCCACCTTACTAGTTTAAAAATTCTTCCTGATGTCCAACCCGGATTTCCCAAAGCACAGTTTGTGGCTGCTGCTCAGCTGTAACTACCAAGAAGAGTTTGGCTCTGCCATCTCTGCAGCTGCTCTTCAGGTAGTCGTAGGCTGCTATCAGATCACTTCTCAGCCCCCTCTGTGATAGGCTGAACAAGCACAGCTCCCTCAACCTGCCCAAAAGGTCTTCTACGTCATTACAGTATGAATTCTGTAATATTGCATCTCTTAGGTATGTAACAGGACTGAGGTAAGAATTTTTGTTTAGCTCAGTTGCTTGACTCTTTACATAATGTGTATTTAAAGAAAGTTCAAGTCCTTCTGAAACATGATCTTAGATTGCTACAGTGAGCTGACAGAGAACAAGACTTGGGCAGGCCATGAAGGCAGCAGGAGTTTAATACTAGCTGCCACTCTGGCACGTGTGCTGAGCAAAGGTGAGAGGAGGAGAGAGCTCTGTTAACAAAGGTCTCCTTTCACCTGCAGGAGGAACAAGGGAGGAAGCAAATGCTTGGGTACAAAGCCTTGACTTCAAGGGGAGAAGGTTGGGATTTCACTTCRTTGTCAGCTAATGCATCATTTCTTAAGCAGCAACAGATCTTGAARAAGGCATTAACTTCTTGTTCAGAATCAAAACTTTAGGATAGTGGAATCACAAAATGATTTTAGGTTGGGAAGGACCTTTGGAGGTCACTTGGTCTAATCCCCCACTCAGAGCAGGGCCATCTTTGAATTTAGATCCATCTCRGTTCTGATTAGTTCACAGGATGAACTACAAAGGATTAAAGCAGTTACAGAATGAAAAATAGATCATTGGTATTGCCGGTATGATATTGATACAATTCCAGAGTTTCAGCTAGTACTGTTAAACCCAAGAACAGTAACATTGTACTAGTTGCAAGGAATTCTTTTCTCAATTTTCCAGAAAGTTTTGATTTCTTCCTTGACTCTGGATATAACAGTGGTGCTGATGTTGCTCTGTGAAGACCTATGTGTATTATATYTTTGCTATCGGAGTGTTACCATTTCCTTGTGCCTTTCCTGGCACCTCCTACGKGGGTGTCTAGGGGCTGAAGGGGCAAAGTGGCTCTGCTATTTCTGGACTGGCAGAGTCTGTATCCGGCACCTCCCTCGGTCTTCCCTMTGAGTGGGGCTATGTGGGTCCTGGGTGCACAGAAGCATAAGTCTCTTGTCTTCTGCTCTTATGAACTGAACAAGGCTCAAGGCGAGGGAGACAGTTCTGATTTGGCTAAAGTGATTCTCTTCAGGGGAGCCTGCAAGGTTTTCTGTGGATGATTCATTAGCTCCTAGTGGTTGCAGAGACCAAGGCTGAACCTGAATTTGCTTTCTGCTGCTTCTAGGTACAGATAAAAACAGCCAAACAGCGAGTGGTGATGGCCTCACTATACCTGGGAACAGGGTTCCTCGAGCAGGAGCTGGTGAGTGTGGAAAGGGTTTGGGAAGGGAAAAAAGTGAATACAGAAAATACCTACCTTTGCAAAAACCATCCTGTTCCTGCAGGTACAAGAGGTGAATGTGAGGTGCAATTTGTGAGCTTGTAATGTCTTTAAAACTTTCATATATGGATTCACTTGATTTGACTTTCTTCTCTCCTTGAGAGTTTTTTTTTGTGGTTCCTGGCTGCATTCATGCACTTGTACTTGGGGCTTGGTGTGAAGTAGAGGGAGGAATTTGAAAGGGAGGCGTACGGAATTTTTTTTATAAGCTTAGTACGAAACTATGGAACTACTGAACGTTTTCACAGGAGAATGAGCCTCCGTCCTCCAGACTGTTAGAAGTTACTGGCATAGTGTTCAAAGAGTTTTTGCAGGACTGTGGCAACGCTGATAATTTTGTTTTATTCTGGAATTTTTCTTGAACAYGATTAAAGTTGTAGTATGCAGTGCTGTTGTTTGTCCTGCAAATACTGTATGCAGATGCAGTACTAGCTCTTTGCATTTAAGGCAGAGGTCAGTTTTGCTTCATTTTGTTTACCTTTTTTGTTTCCTGTCTTTCCCTCTAGAAATAAAAGCRTAAGTCTGACCTTGGCCAAATTCTCACGTTAGAATGCAAATTCCACAGCAGGGTAAAGGTGGACAGAGTTCTGTACAGTGTTTYGTGCCTGGCTTTGCCTGGGCTTGTACACAAGATTTAAATTTGCATGTCGCAAACAGCCTTATAGTTCAGGAATAAAACTACCTCTGCATTATTTGTGAACTCCTACCAAGCTTTTTGTTTGGTAATGGAAATGTRTGATTTTGGAATGATGCTGGGATTTTTTTTCTGCTAAAATTAATTGCTATTCAGAGGCTTGAAGATTGCTATGCACATATATAAAATTAATGCCCTTTTATTTATTGCTTTAGACTGATAGAATAGGATGCCAGTCCAAAAGATGCAAAGTCTAAACTAGCACCTTTTTGTAAGGCTTTATTTGCTTTTTCTTTAATAAATAGTACAATCTCTCTGCAGGTGGATTGCTTAGAGGAAGCACTGAAGAAATCACTGCAAGCAAAAGGATCTTCTGTCCTCAGAGTTTCCATTCTTCTTGACTTCACCAGAGGATCTCGGGGTAGATATTATAAGTAGCTTTGCTTACTTCAAAGGCTTGTTTTTATGGTCAGACTGGATATATTGTTTTTTYCGGGGAGAGGCCATCTTGGCTGATTGGATCTGCAGGTTTAAATCGTGTTCCGTTCAAAACCTGGCCCTTTTCATACCAGTGGTTACACATTTCCCCACCCAAAAAAAAAAAAAAAAATCTTCAAGCTGAGCAGCATTTCTTCAGAAAATAGGTGGTTGGAGCCAGAAGATCACTGGGCCCAACTCTGCTGTTTCGCTTGTGCTTTCCTGCTTGCTCAGTTCTCTTGCCAGTGCGTTTGCCCTTACCGGTCATTCACTTTTATGTTTTCTTTTTTTAAAGAAAGGTGGGAATTGGTGGAAGTAGCAGTACACTTAACCTGAAACTTGTGGTGACTCGTTGTAGCATATGTTACTAGTACTATGTGTGACCTGCTTAAGAAGCTTGAATGGTGTCAGTCCTGCCCAGTAATCATTTCCAAAGCCCATTCATCAGTGAACTTGGGGTTCTGGATGTAGATTGTAATAGTGACATAAGTGCAAATGAAAACAATAAAAAAAAAAAAGTGTTAAGTACCAGCAAATGAGACAGGAGCTGATTCTGAAACCAGCTTCTAGCTGAGGAGCTGTTTTCCCATGTCATAACATATCCCATGTCTAGTGTGATCCTGTGAATGAAATCCCGCTCTGTCTCCCAGGCAGGAAGAATTCTCGAACAATGCTAATTCCATTGCTGCAGCGATTCCCCGAGCACGTCCGTGTATCCCTCTTCCACACTCCAAACCTGCGTGGACTACTCAGGCTTCTGATTCCAGAGCGTTTTAATGAGACCATTGGGCTGCAGCACATCAAGGTCTATCTGTTTGATGATAATGTGATCCTGAGTGGGTACGTCTCGCCTCTTTAGGCTTTTCTGTGATTCATTTACCTGAGGTTTTGATGCAAGATATGCATGCTACTGATGTTGTCTAATCTTCATTGTTTGCATCTGGTCTTACCATAGCAATCCTATCAGTGATTCTGGTAAGTGTTCTGATGTCAGGATTCAAAAGGAAGTGGCCAGTTTGTACTTCAGTCCTGTGTGAGGAGTGATACCTGTAAAATAGGCCAGGGCTCTCAGGATCATGTGCCTACACTCTGTTCTGGAACTCAGCTCTCTCCTTCTCTCTCTCCTAGTGCAAACCTGAGCGACTTGTACTTCACCAATCGTCAGGACCGCTATGTTCTCCTGCGGGACTCTCCTGAGATTGCAGACTTCTTTGCGGAACTGGTGGATGCGATCGGAGATGTGTCTCTGCAATTACAGCAAGACGATACAGTCCAGATGATGGAGGGGATGGTGCATCCATACCAAGGTGGGAGGGAGTCTGCTTATCTGGTCGGGTGATACAATCCAGAGGAGTACGGGAATGACAACGGGGGTGTTCTTCGGGATAACGTGAACTCCCTCCATTTTTGAGCTGCTGAGTGCTTGACTATTGTTTACGGACTGTGGTGAGATCCATTTCTGTGCCATCCACTATTAAAACAAGATTACTTGAGTTTTGAGACTGAATCTGTCAGAATCTTCCTAGCACAGTGGCTGTCACCAGGTAATCTGGTGGAAAATGCAAAATGTAGAAGTTCCTCCATAACCATCTCATTGCTGCTTCTTATTTCTGCTACTTACAACCTTAAATGAGAACTTACATACTTTGCAAGGTTCTTATCTGTTTTTTAGTTATCGAGGTCTATAATTCCAGATGTTCTGTGTGTACATGTTCTGAAAGTTTCATGAATATCCTGCTATTTCTGGTAATTATTATTTTGTAGTTGAGTCTATTCTGGGAATTCAAATGAATATTGAATAAGGAAGACTGAGAACAGGTGTTAAGGCGAGCAGAGCAGGGGATCTCTTTGTCAAGTTGATTGCATCATAATAGGTTTTTGTCCTGGCCTTGTGCACTGCTGTGTGATGTAAACTTACACGAAGGGCAATAGTTTATTTTGTACATTCCAGTTCATTCTTGAAATGTGAAGTTTTCAAGAGCTGCTATTTCACCTTGGCCCTGGTCTTATCATTTTCAGTGGATTTTTGAAGCTGCTACTAGTCAAGTTTCTTACSCCTCTCAAAGTTGGATGATGTTGCTCTGTCATGTAGCTTTGTTAACTTTTGAAACGTGAGCTTTTGAGACTTAGGAAAGAAAGTGGTGTGATCTTTGTACTAGCTCCTTTTTATTCTGATATCGGTGTCCTGTTGGTAGTTTTTCCTGCTGTGTGATAAGTGATGCATAGCTCTGTACCTTTAGGTCTTGAAAACAATCCCTTGTGATTCTCCTGCAGGAGACAAGATGGCTTACTGTGAGATAGCAAATCAGAGAGTCATGGAAGTGATCAACTCTGCTAGGACACGTCAAGAACTCCTTCATTCAAAGACTTTCCACAGCAGCCAGGAAGGCAGCCCCTTGTTATCCCAGCAAGACTCTCAAGCATCCGGGGATCTAAAACCAGAACCTGACACCTGGATTTATCCCTTAATCCAAATGAAACCCTTTGGGATTCAAACAGATGAGATGATCACAGAGACACTGCTGACGGAGGCTGAACGGGGTGCCAGGATATATCTTACCACTGGCTACTTCAACCTGACACAAGCTTACATGGACCTCATTCTAGGCACTAGGGCTGAGTATCGGATTCTTCTGGCCTCGCCAGAGGTGAATGGTTTTTTTGGTGCCAAAGGGATGGCAGGTGCCATTCCTGCTGCCTATGTTTACATTGAACATCAATTTTACAGTGAGGTCTGCTGCCTTCGCCAGCAGGAGAGGGTTCAGCTGCAGGAGTACTCCAGGACTGGATGGACTTTCCATGCTAAAGGTAAGATGGCCATTTCCCAAGAGGGCTTGTTTGGAAAGTGTTTGAGGTTTACACGTATTTGGATTGTGAAACCAGCGAGGGGAAGGCTGGGTGCCGAGTCTAGACTTAACCTCCAAAATATTCATCCAAGATTCAAAGCACCTTGCTTGCATAGATTTGGAAGATTTGTATCACTCAGGGGACAACCATGCGAAGTGATCTCTTGCCTCTGGATTCCTGATTCAAATATAATCCCAGGGATTATATGAAGATAGTCCCTATGGTGGCAGTAAGACACTGTCAACTAACAGTTCTGAAATACATCAGTTTGGAAAGCATCCGAGGAAAGGCCGATCTCCCTTCTGGCTTGAGATGGCCTCATCTTGTGCTATATTATGCAAGGTGTTTTAACCAAATTGCTTTATCCCTCTCYTCAATGCTGGGAAAAGGAAATGCCTCTTGATGTGAAAGAAAAGGAGGCATCTGGTTGGATTTGTGACAGCAATAGCAGCTGTGATTCAGTTTCTCGGTTTCCGGTATTCCTCTTGCTAGTTTACTCAACAAGAAGTGACAACTATCTAAGAATATGAAAGAGACCCTAGTGCAGGATCTGCAGCAGAAGCACGAATCCGAAGGAGTTAGCTAGTATTGACTCCCCAGTGGTCCCGGACACCTGGTTCTCCTGTCAGTAGGCCTTTGTGTGGATGACCCAGGTGTTAAGGGATTTGTACCAGCTTCTGCTTACAGTATTCAGGAAAGGTCAGCATGGTGAATAAATGCACTCATGTGCCTTCTGGGAGATGGAGACAGCTGGAGGGGAAACTGTCTTCTGTAGAAGACCCCAGACTCTTTCTTGCTTAACTTGACTTCCACAAACCCAACACTGCCTTGACCTAGGCATGAGTCTGTTCCCCTGACTAGTCGTTGCTCGTTATGTCTCTCCTTTTTCCTTCCAGATAATTCAGCCCTTGCTCTTCCTACTTTATACCTAATAATAAATATTTGATTGCTTGATCATTGGCTTTAATAATGGGAATAGTTTAGGAAGTCAACTTTAAAAAAAAAAGAAGGTAAATAATTAAGTCTGATGCATGTGACGTTGAGCTCACAGCTTTATAAATATTCAGATTCTTATGGTCCTCACCATAACAGTGGAGCACCTCACAAAATGGGAGCGTGGGCTGAGCAGAGACTTCTTTGCCCTGTTCCCCAGCATCTTCTGTTACGCTGCTCTGCTGAAAGCAGAACTGTCCCCTGTGCAACTTCCTGTGATGGCTCAGTGGTCCCCTAGGACAATGTGTCAACTCTGTCACTGTGTGCCATACCCCATCTGGCACTAATTAACATGCATATTTCTACAACTGGCTTTGCAATGTGCTGAGGGGCATTTTCATTGTTTGCAGCATGTGTCTGATTAGAACAGTGGAAGGATGCGACCCCGGAGCCAGCGCAGGCCTGTTCCAGAGGCCATGGCCTGTAGTTCTTCTAAGTTTGTTTGTTTAAGGATATTAACTGTTAATGATTGTGGGAATGCCTCTATTTACCCTGCTTCCTGCAGGATTTTTCAGAAGAAGGTTCAGAGGTGATAAGGAGAGAAAGCTGCTGAGCAGGCCTTCCCTTGACTAAAGAAAATAAGTGTTATTAGTTTGCCTGTAACTGCAGACCTTTCTAAGCAGCGCTGTGCCCCTTCGGCAGTGATGTCGGTAACTCTGGTGCAGTAAATCCTTATCTCGGTGCAGAGGCACCTCTGAGGAGGAGCCTGCCTGGCTGGGAAGTGGTGTGTGATTTGTTCCAGGAAGTACCCGCTCGAGTGTTCTGTGGTTTGCAGGTTCCTCCTCTTGCTGGGCACTGGTGACTCGGAGTGGGAATTTGTGGTTTGGCATGGATGGGGCTAGGAAAGCACGGGCTCCCTTCSCAAGGTACCGAAGCTCACCTGGTAGTCGGTCCCTTCTGGGCAGGCTGTGCCTCCTGGTGGAAAGGCTTTGGGCTCTGTGCGCTACGTGGTGGCCTCTCTTAGAGGAATACGGGACTCTCCCGGAGTTCAGCGGTTCCAGTGCTTGGTGGAGGGACAGCGTGTTACATGTTCACTGTCGTTTCCATTTCCTCCTTGGAGTGCTGGGGGGATCAGCTCGTAGCTCCCTTCCCTGGCAYGTTCTGCCCTTTGGCAGATGTTTGATTCATCCGACTTCCTTTTACAGAAGCCTTGCAGTGTGCGAGACAGAGGCTAGGATAGAAGGGGGAAAAGGAGGAAACCTTGGAGACAGATGAAGGGTAATTGTACGTGGAGTCTGGCTCCTGGAAGAGGATGTGAGATCCTTAGCAGCAGATAGTGTATGTTACTAGTTCCTTCTCAGGCCAAGACAACAGACACCCTTTAGTCTCCTATACAGCCTAGCTGACTAATACTAAATGCTGTGGTGCTCTGACCGCTGTATCGTAACCCCTTTCAGCTCCTCTTTAAAAACATGTTGGGATCTCACGCACGGCTTCCAGCAGCGTGTCTTCCTGCCAGGGCTGTGGCTGTTCCCAGCCTTGCCCAGCGCAGCTGCAGCAGTCCGGTTCGGAGCCACAGGGCGCGTGCGGTAGGCGACGCAGACCTTTGCGATGAGAGAGACTTTCCTAGGCTTGACATTATGAAGCACACCCGCAGGCGCGCAGATCGGCCTGTCTGCTGCCRCGTGTCGGGGCGCGATGGCTGTGGGTGCCATAGGCATGTCCTTTAGGATTAGGGACCCTTCCGTGCAAGTGTCAGGTGACAAAATGCCAGGCAGGTGTCTGTTTGCTCTGAGATAAACCTGCGCTATTGCTATTGAATGGTGACTGGGAAACTGCACTTCCCCTTTCTGGAAAGGTGAGTCACTGTTTGAGCAAATCCTTCCAGGTGGCCGTAAAGCTGAAAGCGCAGTAAAGACTTCGGGGGCACCTCCTGGGCGCACAGAGAGAGCGAGGAAGCATAGTGCTCTTCGTGGCTGCCCCGGCGGAGCTCCGGGCAGCCTCTGAGAGCCCAGTCGCGGTTGGGCTTGGCCGCCGGGCAGGCTGTCGTAGTCGGTCACGTTTGCTGGTGGGAACTGCTGAATCTCTGCAACACGCAGAGGCTTTTTGTGGCTCTCGGAGCTCCCTGTGTTGGCATTCCTGCCCTTCCGTGGGTGGGGGTGAGCCTGTGGGACAGCCCTTCCTTTGGCTGATCTATGGGCAGTGCCAGCTGTGAGGCAGGAGGTGCAGCTGAACGTGGCCCCGRAGCTGCTGACTGCGGCGATGTGGGGGTGGGGAGGAGGTTACAGGAACAAGCGGTGAATCGGCAGCTTCTTACTCAAGGCATTCTTGGAACTGCTTCGGGGCTGAGTTAGGAAACCTGCTTCTATTTTAGGGACTAGGTGGTTTTTATGCTGCAGTTTCTTTGTTGTAGCCTGCGTGTGACTTGCAGCAGGGATAAGCCATCTGCTGGGGACCTGCYCAGCGCTGTCCCGAGTGCTTGTGTCGCGCTGAGCATCGAGCAAACGATTCCTGGCGCCGCGCAGGCGCGGGAATGGCCACGCAGGTTCTCCCCAGCTGTAGCTCTGGCTCTCCCGCGGCGTCCCTGGCTGTGCTTTCCTGCCCCGTTACAGCGATGTGCTTGTGAACAGTAGGATGTTTCCATCTCGGGCTTGAAAACCGGTCCTAGTTGTATCGCGCGTGCTCTTGCCTTTGTGCTGGCAGTTCTGGGACTTGTGAACTGCTGTGGCGAGTGGAGTTGGGAGTCTCCTGTCCTACATCGCGCTACGTTAATAAATAGCAGCAGTTTGAATTCATCTTCTGGAGGCTTCGCAGGAAGTGAGTGGGTGTAATAATTTGTACTTCTCTTACTAGTGTGTGGTTCATGTCAATTCACCTGTCAGAGCAGGGAGATGCCTCCCCTGTCACTGCTTTATGCCCTTTTGGGAAAGGGGTTAGTCACTGTGCCACTACATTGCTTCCAGTTCTGGAACTGGCTGGTTCAGTCCTCACTGGTCTGGTGCTCTGTTGCTTGGGGTAGGTCCTCGCTGACTTGCTGCAGAGTACCGCAAAACTATCTGTCTTATTTCAGTGTTTCTGAGATGTCCTGGTGCAAAATGACCTCTAACTTGATGATGATGATGACTCATTCTGAATTATTTTTGGGGACCTCTGTGCAGTGTACGTGCTTAAAAATATGTCTCCTAGGGTGGTGCTGAGCACCCTGTTAGGAGCACAGAAGTTTGGACAGTGCCAGCTGTGCAAGTGTCCCCAAGGTTCATCCCGCAAGACATGCGAGACTGTCCACCAGGAAGCGTGTTGCTGACAGCTTGCTTTGTCTCATGATTGTTTACAGTTACTGTAAATCTAACATGTTTAATTCATTTCTTCTAACTTAAAGCAATTGTTTGAGGCTACCCCAGTCATTTCCTTTGTCTGCCACGCTTCCTTTCTTCTCCCGTTTTTCCTGCAGGCCTCTGGCTATACCTGGCAGGAAGCAATCTTCCCTGCCTGACTCTGATTGGCTCTCCTAATTTTGGATATCGATCCGTTCATCGTGACCTGGAAGCTCAGGTTGCAATAGTGACAGAAAATAAAGCTTTGCAGCAGCAACTCCATCAGGTAGGTGGCTGATAAGGTGGGGATAACATGGATGTTGTGCTTCTTGGTCACATAAGGAATGGTGATGATGCAGCTGCAATAAAAACCTACAGCTGCAATAACTCAAAACCTTCTTGAGCATAGGAAGTCTCAAGGAGCTGTCAGTTAAGTGACTATTGATGAGCTGCCTGCTGCAAGTGCCTGTTTCTGGGAAATGGAGGCCATAACGGGAAAGAACATGTGTCCCCGGTGAACTCAAGTGTTGGGAGTACTCAGGCACTGGATGCTGAGAGACACAGCATTCAGAAAGGATCTGCCGACTGTCCTCTGCTTTACCGATCACACAGCACGTTCTTAGCCGTATCCCCAGTATTTGGGCATTGCCAAGGTAGCACCAAGTTCTGGGATAATGAGATCAGGCTCTTTGAATTGCTGATCTTAGACTTCTGGGTCACTTTGTATCTCATGCATTTGGGAACTCTTTTGTAGGAACATAAATGCCAATCAGTTAGCTTTTTGGTGACGTGCCCATAGGCCGTGGCAGCGAACAAGGGGCAGAGGATCTCAGTGTAGTTTCTACAGTCAGAGGATTTCTGGGCTGGTCAGATTCCTCATGAAGTTACATGCTGTAGCTGCTAATCTTGACTACACATCTTTTTCAGTGGTTTAATGTTACAGCATTCCAGTTCATCAGTTTTTATTATTTATTATTTGGACTGTTCAGCACTCTTGCTGCTTCTCTGAATCCTAACTGTCTCTAGCTGTCTTAACTCTGAATCTTTGGCAATTGACATTGTCCCAAGTAATTTCTGATATAGTACTCTGATACAAAGCAAATTGGTTTGATGTTTATGCCTGTGATTAAGAACCTGAAAAAAATGTATTGTGTTAAACTGAGACCTGGCATAAGAAGGCACAGTTGTCTTCAGGATCAATGGGAATTGCCCTATTGCATCAGGGCTCTTCCACTGAATGAGTCAGACCATATCTTATCCAAAACAATTCTATTACTGGAAATGTTGCTTGAATATTTCAATTCATATCTTGCCTCTACTTGTTTCTAATGGAAGGGGAGAATCAATGAAAATATGACGAAGGAATTTTGTCAAACAGTACTGGAGTGATCTAAATGAAAGGACTTTAAACTATTGCCATTTGCTGGAAGCTGACTTTGAGATTGCCTATCTGTTTACTATTCTGTGATCTTTGTTTAGAAGACTTAATTTTATGCCAAGGTGATAAAGCCTCTAACAGAGTGGTATGTTTCCTTCTCAGTGCATATTAGAACTCCATTCAGCAGTCTAGCTGAAATGTCATTTTCAGCCATGTGAACAGATTAAATATTTAGTTTTTCCGGTGCTCAGTTTACAAAGCAACATGACATATAAGAATATATTCTGAGCTTTTATTTTTCATTTCTTTCTTGAGCCTTTAAGCTTTTGGCCTTCTCAGTAATAACTGAACTTTCAATTTTTCAGATAACGTGAAACAGCCATTTCTTCATACTAAACTTGTACACTGCCATGGAATCCCTTTGCCTACAAGATGTCCAGTTCCATTTTAAAAATGTTTGTAAGGTTTGGGGAAAGTTTTCAGTGGTCTGGATATGTTTGGCTGCTTAACTGAATGAACTGAATATTTTGTTAAAATCACTGAACTTCAGTCCAGATAACTTTCTGGAAGTTATTCACAGCAGTATTGATCATAGCTGTTGAACATTTTGGATTTCTAAAATTAGACTGATTTGACACACAAATATCTTTCTTCTGGTCTTGGTTCATCTTTTTGGTGTTCCTTTCCAGTGCTTGGTTCCTGCTTCCCTCTTCCACCCTGAATTTTAAAAGTGCAGAGTTATGTTCTATTATTTTTGACAGCTTAGCTAAGGAAGGAAAGTTTAAGAACAGACTTACAGTAGATGGTCTGGTCCTTGTTTGCCTGTGTTGCTAGAAACCTGACTAGATTTGCTAAGAAAACCACTTCTACCTTTGATCAAACAGCTGCTTTCACGTGCTGTGCGAACACATATTATCATTATGATGGTTCATTTCCTACTTCAGCAGTAATTGTATATATACTGAAGAAGCCTAAGTGTTTCTGGTAATTTAGTTGAAATCATGACTGCATATTCATTTGAAAACAGAGCGCTTGAGCTGTGTCTAGAAAGAGCTGCCTAAACCAGTCTCTTGAGATTAAGATAAGGTTTCCTTTGCCGGCAATTACAGCTAGGGATTTAGGATTTTTCTGAAACTGAAGTTTAGCTCTGTAATAGCTGGAGAGCAGAAAAAAGCAAAATCTCCCGCCTTCGCACGTTGTAGAGTTTAACTCGCTGGATTCTTGGGGTTCACTTAGCGCAGTGAGAGTTATCCAAAGGTGGATGTAGCCGTAGGCAGGTCTGAAGGACAGGTCCTGTACTAACGAATGCCTTGGTGGTTTGGTTGCTCTGCGACTTGCACTGCATGGAATGAGACTCGTATGTTTAGAACTGTGGGAGAAATGATACATCCTTCTGGCAGGACCTACGGCCGGTTTTATCTGAAAATTGCCTCTTCTTAAAGGCTATTGTATTAGAAAAAAGGTGAATCTAGGTCTTAGGATTTACTGGGATGATATTTCTTTCCGTGTATAGGAGCAGGAGCAGCTTTACCTCTGCTCAGGTGTAGTCTCATCATCAACGTTTGAGCAGCCAAATCGTTACGTGAAACTGTGGGTGAAGCTGGTAACACCTCTGATTAAGAATTTCTTTTGAAAGAAGAAACGCTGCTGATTTGGGTGAGTTGTTTTTGTCACTTTGGGGGGAATTTATATAGAGATGACTGCATTCCATTAGTGCAGTGCCCTTTTCTGTGATGTGGAATAAATAGATGATGGAAAAAGATGTTGAAAAARCAAGCATCTCTTTTTTTCTACTGGGGAGCCTGTCACTTTAACTAGAATCATTGCTCGAGGGCTGTATTGGTCTTAGTCTACTAACGTTTCTGGAAAGGACAATGAAAGAGAACAAATATAAGGGTATTTCCCATGCATAGAAATAAAACTTCCACTTTTGAAATGTCCTTTTCAAAATGTTGTAGAAAGTGTCAGTGTATATTTTATCTTGAACAGCTGATGGAAAACATTGTGAAAGTATTTGAAATGCTTTGCTGTCTTTTACCTGATATGTGATGGGAAGTGAGCATGAGGGACACAAGAGGGAAATCTTAACAGTATTTGCTATGCAAGAAGGATAGACCTCATCATTCGATAATGTATTTAGAAAAGTACTTTGCTTTGCCTTGTAAGTGCTGGCTAATAGGGGCAGTTGTTCCTGCTTTTCTGCTTTGTATAGTGCCCTGAATTTGCCTGGCTGTTCAGCTGCCCAGGAACTGGAGTCCCTCTGACCTTCATGGAATCGCTCTCAAATTTTGTCTGTGCTGTGCAAATTGTGCATTCAGTTAGCACCGAAGTGTGTGCTCTTGGTGCTGAGCGTTCACGCCTCGGTTTTATTTACATAAGTATGCCCTCCCTCTCTGGAGTCGTATATCTGGCTACTTCATGCTGGGATGTGTTATGAGTGTCTCTTACCAGTCATGRGGAGGGCGTTAGGGAACTCTCAGTGCTACTAGCTGAAAGTGGGAAGCTCAAGCTATAATGCGTGTCCTGAGCTGTGCAAACAAGGTGGTTGGGAGGCTGAGTAGAAATGTGTTAGAGCACAAGTTTTGGCTACCTATGAGTTTTACTGCTGGAATATGTGTAATATGTTTTGATCTTTTATTGCCAGCAATTGGGATTTCTGGTACTTGAAAAGGCTAAAGGTAAGTGTAGGGCCTGATGGTAATTCGTTCTAAATGTTACTACTTTAGAAAGAAACAAGCAGCTCTACTTGCTTCTGCTCGTGTGTGTTGTGTTTTATTTATTTATTTATTTATTTTTATTTGTTTTTTATTAGCAGAAGCTACCACTAGCAGTCAGGGCAGTTTTGTGCAATTGTCTGTTTTAGAACTGATTGTTCAGATGTTTTATGGTACGGGAGGATTTTGGAGAATTATTTTCTGCAAAAGGGACAGGCATTGGCTTCCATATGGTGGCCAGAACAGCTCTGATCTCCCTAGTAGTTGGTACTGCTGATTTAAAAATAAAAAAAAATCCTCTGAATGAAAGGGTAGAGTAGATTTTAAACATAGAAGAAGAAAGAATCATACTTCAGAGATTTACCTGCTCACAGCTGACTTTCATATGACAACTGATGAGGAAAAAGCTTTGTCTCTGTGGGAGAAAGGTGGGGGCTGCAAGGCTCATAAAACTGACCTTGCATCCATTTCTCTCAAACAGAGGTGCTGGTTATACAGGACTTCTCTGGGTTGTTCAGGTTGACCTGTGGGTGAACTGGACCAAATCTGTCCCCTTCCTTGTTCTGTCTGGTGTAAACGGATAAATGTTTCCATGCAGGAATATAGTGCACACGCCTTGATGAATTTCTGCTCACAATTAGCACCGAGTGATCAAATAAATAGCTGTGAAAAGACACAGAGCTATGAGAAGGAAAGGAATCCAGATGGTTGCATACAAATGTTCCATTTGGCTTCCTTTAGCAGTCTGGCTCTTAACCAGCACTTTATCATAAACCACCAATTGAAAAACAGTATCCGTCATGAGAAACTCCATGTACTGTAAGAGTACTCCCCAACTGATCAGCAGTTCCAACACTGTTTTTATTGATACTTTGCTAAAATAGTTCTGGGACAAACAAACTTGGTCCAAGTAACACAACTTTATTTTTTTGGCAAGTAAAAGCATAGTCGTTAAAGTCTAGATCTGTAAGAGTAGAGCAACAGCAGCAAGAATCCACTTAGCTGGCTTTTCTTTTGTCTTCAGGTTAAAGGTCCAGACATAGGTGGGACCTCGCATCCTTGTCTTATAGACAGGACATTCATAGATGTTCTTGCTGTCCATGCGGTCAACAGGGATGGCTCTGATGAAGATGACTGGCATCATAGGCGTCAACTCCTTCAACCGAGCATCTGCGATAACACCAGAAGGGACGTCCCATCGAGCGCCTGCAATATTATGAAATTGTCAGGGTACCAGTTACCCTGGTACTTTTACTTGGAGGGGGCTGTTTTCAGTGGCTGCTAAAGGGTGGGGAGGAGTTTTTCTGTAGCGGTGCGGTTGAGGGATGAAATGTATAAGCTGGGTAGCCATGGCTACCCTTTAGGGTACTCTTTAGGGCTAACGTGTTATCATCTCACTGTGACTCATGAATGCATTTTGCCTTACTAAGTGTGGGATGTCTAAATAAATGCTGCTCCTGCTCCTCCCTCCAGCCCAGATTTTCATGGAAGTTGCATAGCCGAAAGTAGAACTTGGCCACAGTGGGAACTGTGGTAAGCTATCCTATGTGGTCTCTGCTCTTACTTACTTTAATTGGACCCTCCTGGTGCTCTATCTCATTCCCCCTCATTTTTTAGCAGCAATTATTTTGGGTTTTAAGTTTCCTGATTTATCTTATTCACACATCAAATAAAAGCATTGTTCCATGTAGTTTCAAAGTTCATGTAGCTTCAAACAACCCAGTCCTCAGGTTCATATTTTGCAGTCTGAATTTTGAAAAAACACTTTCTGGTTTGTGAAACTCTGCTTGTAAACTGGATGGGTGCTGCCCTCAGGTGGCGTGTCTGATGCTAGTACGGAATAAAGGCAGCTCCCACCTGACAGGGGATCTGAATGCTGCCCGTAGTGGAATCTGGGCAGTGAGTAGTCCTGTGCTACACAGTGCATGGTAGCAGTTCAAATGAAGGCACATCCAAACATCTGCACAGAAGAAATAGACTCTGAGCTGCAGGGGAAAGCCTGCCCTGTTGAAATATGCAGTATGTTGTCAGACTTCCCAGTTCATTTAAATTGTAGCTGATGTAGAGTTTAGCGAAGAAGAAACTAGGGGAGAGGGAGATACCAAAGTAGACATGTTTTTGCATGAAAACAAGCTGATTCAGAAACAAGAGAAAAGCTTAAATCAGCGCTTTGCTAAGGACAAGAAGTAATAAATTAGGAGTCTCATAGTTTGAAAACTGGTCTCACTGCTTGGAGCTTTTGCAAATTCTGTACAAATCCCAGTTTAATAAGTTGGTGGGTATTAATGCTTGCTCCATTTGCAAGAATTTTTAAGGCTGAACTGGACTTTGTCTGTGCCTGAAACATCTCATGAAAGATTCAGCCTTTTACCTTCCATGAATAATCCATGTACATATGAGCCTTCTCTGGGTGGAGCTGTCATATCCTCACGGTTTTTCTTGGTCACTTCCACAGAAAGACACATCTTGTCCAGTGGCCATTCATTTTTTCTAGCCATAGACTGCATGATAGCAGTGAGAAAAGACTGAGGATTAAAGAATCCTGCTAGCCACACCGTTGCAGGCAGCACAAAGTCTGTTGTCCAGACTTCTAGTTCCTGCAAAATAAAATGGCAAAGCGCTTTGGAGCAAAGCATGGTCTTTGGGCAATGGAACRTGGCTTTGAAATATGAAGTAACAAAGAGCTGTTGTTTCACTGTGCCTAATACAGGCTTTGGAAAATCTTCCAGATGGGCAGACTAGGGTAGGTGTAGTTTGTGATGAGTATCAGGCTCCACTGCAGCAATGGAACTTCAACTGTTAATTTGGATTGCTGTAAATACTGCTATTTATTTTTTAACAAAGCCATGCTTTAAATACGTAGCTTTATTATATGTCTTGTCTTCTGAGACATTTAAAGTTATGATTAGGTTATCTAATGTTCTTTTGAAATGGTGATTTACTCTAATGGTGAATCCTTCTTTTCAGACTTCTGCTTTCATTCTTGGGGTAACAGGCCATTTCAGGTACTTCAACCTGCTTAAGTTAATGTTGAAAAATAAAACAGTTAACCCCTCTGTACGCTCATGGGGTGGTTCCTGGTCATCTGTGGCATCTACTTGCTCCCTAAGCTTTAACTTAAAAAAATCTGCTCACCCTAATCCRGAGCAGCAAGTCTGCATACCAGGCTCCTAAGCCAAGAAGAGATGGATAGGCAAAGTGTGTCCAGGATTCGGGTACGTTGTCGTAGAAGAGAGCGTTCGCCAGCTCTTCCATATCTGATGTAATAGTTAGTTCTCCCTTTAAAAGAGAAAAAGCTGGGTAGTTTTATCTGAAGAAGGCAGGACTGATGGAAGGACTCAGTCTCGCCTCCACTCTAAAGCACAGGACTTGTTATCTGACTGTACCTAGCATGGTGGAAGTTGCAAGAGAGAGAGCAATGGTAACCAAGCAGTTTGTACAACACAGGTTTGAAACTAAAGCAAAAATCATTGGCAAATCATGAGAAATTACTTGGTAGGGAGAGGAGCTTTCTGACCAGCTACMTAACATGTACCTTTAGTCCCAAATTTAATTCTTTCAAAGAGCGCCTGATTTCATGGGTTAAGATGTTCATTCTTTCACATTCCTGGAAGGCAACCACGACATATGGTGTCTTATCCACTGCCTTTGCCATGATCTCTGCTATATTGAATGGCTCTGGTAGCTTCTCGATGATCTCGTCTAGGACTGACTTCACCTGGAAAAAACACCCCATAAAACTGCTCTTATTTAAGGAACAGTACTGTGAGTTAACAGTTAAGTTGGTAAGATTTTTTTTTTCCCTGCCTTCTTTCTTTCCTGTGCTTCCTCCTTTGCTACTAATACTCTGTTCTTTTACTAAGTGCTCTTGGATCTTAAAAAGCTGTAGCTCTGTTGATAGCCAGGAGGAGAGGGACTGAGGCCAAAGAGGATGTGGAATTCAAGTGTAAAATGCAAGGAGTCAGGAGGAAGATTTTTTTTTGTTGTTTTTTAAACCATCTGTATTTTTAGTAGTTGTCATCATGAATGGAAATTACTAAGCCTGTGCCATCTGGCTGAAGATGCAGCATGTGAGCCACATTTTGCCACTGGCACATCTCTACCCCTCTGAGAGTAATCACTTTGAACACTGCTGCTTTTGTGACTGTACTGTGTGTCCAGATCAAGTAAACACAGTGAAAGAGGTTGGGCAGCATTTCAGTCCCACTTTCTCTGTACGCTTATAGGTTTCTCTGAGATGCTTGAAGAGAGCAGCTGATGGTCTTATGATCTGCATGAGTAGCTGCCTGCCTGGTATCTAGATTGATGCGAGACCAAGGAAGAGGGGAGACGTTACAGACAGGGCAGGGAAGGGGAAAGAAATAAGCAGGCAAACGTCACCATTACTTTCTCTACCCTCGTTATAGCCCTCTGGGATAAGGTAGTACTTCTGCCTTTTCGGCCTCTGTGGAACAGTGAAATGTTTGCTAGTGCTTGATTATATTAATGAAAACAAAGATTGGGAAAGTTACTAAAATGGAAAGCACAGCCTGGTGACAGAGACATCAAGTGCAAATATACTTAAATAAAAATTCCTTGACAGGAGTGTCCAGCTGAGCACCTGCCTGTTGGCAGCTGAGACTGCAGACACGATGCAGTGTTTCTCATGAGCTCGGAGCTAACAAATCCCCCCCTTTCTGTAGGCTGACAACTGGTATCATGTACCATGCTAGAATTACAACTCTCTACTTTTCTGCGCTGAGAAGAAATCAAGTCGGGTCACAGAAAGAAATCAATTCTCTGTCCTATTCTCTTGTGCATTAGGTGTGGACCCGTGTCTTATCCTCCCCAGCTAGCCATCTCAAGGCTGCCGAAGTTTCATAGTTCACTGTGAAGAAGTAGAAACATTGCTTGCCTTTTCCTCTCGGGAGATGCCTGAGCCTCCTCCGGTATCCGATTCTTTGGGCTGCATTTCTAAAACTGTCCGAAAAAGCTTGTCTGAAGTGACGGTCAGGAAGCCAATTTCTGCATTGGGGTGAAGGCCATACAAGTACGGGCTCTCTGGTGGCAAGTTCTCATCAATGTATTCATGGTAACCCTAAGCACAGGACAGACATTGACAGTAATTTAGCAGATACTTACACAGGGTAGCTAGTTTTGCTTCTGCCTTGAAAATACTTCATAGCTTTTCTCGTGATGGTGTTTCATAGCTAGCTGATCCTGTTTATTAAAGGTATTTTTACTCATGTCTTACCTCAGTTTTTTTTCCTTACCATCCCAGCCACAGGAATTATTTTCCAGTGATTCTGCATGTTGCCACTGGACTGAAAAGGTACCACCTTTTTCCTGCACTCCCTCTCGGTTTGCATGAGGGAACTCTGACTAACATATACTAATCCAGAGCAGTGGTTTTTCCACAGCGAACTGTAATGTTAATTACCACATCCTCAGATGAGAGAGACCTTTCTTACCTTGTAATCCAAGTTGGGAGGGATCAAAAACCCTGGAGCTAAGTACGTTTCACCTTCCAGCATCTCTACGCGGATGTATTCGGTCAGGTAAGTCCGACATAACCGGCGATCCCAGTCATCTGTGATATGTCCACCATACATGATTTCACCAAAGAGGTACCGGAGATCGTCCCATGGAACCTAGCAGGAGACAGATGCTCGCTATAAGGTCTCTGTAGGCTTTGAGGCTCCCAAAAATGTGGCCCCGTGCAGCAAGTGCCAGGCAGTTTCACGTGTTGCTGTAGAACTGTGGGGCCAGAAAACAATTTCTCCCAGGTTTTCCTGCCCAGTAGCCATCTGATTCAGGACCTGCTGAAGCATGGTGACAGAAGCAAGCGGTGTGTGTATGTGCACGCACGTGCGTACGTATATATAGGGGGACAGGGAAAAGACAGGTCTTGTCTGTTACAGTTTCTCTTAYGTTTGCCCACAGATTTCACTTTGTCCCTCTATAAGCACAGCCATTCATACTTCTGATCCCTTTTCATCCCATTTTTATTCAGGTCGCTGTTCGTGTATGTAAGACCATGGGTAAGCAGCACCCTCCCCTGCGAGTAGAGCGGCCAGTCCTAGCCATCGCACCTTCATTCTTGGTGGGGCTTTGYCTTTCAGGTGGACGGTCATGTTTAAAATAGAAAAGCACTGAGGAATGAGTCAGGCCTGAGCCAGAGCAGACAGTCCTGAGCCTCATGCTTTCCATGCAGCTCACATAGTGCTAAGGACTGTGTGCATCTCTTCACATGCTAAAGCTTGCAGTCAGCTCCCTGGGGAGATGGAGAGGAAGAATTTTGCTGGCAAAGCTATGTTTCCTTAAAAGGAGGAGTATGTGCAGTAAACTGATCAATTTTAAAACAATGTTGATTGTCAAATGGGGGTCATGCTGATGTATGGTTGCTTTGTAAGTATCCTTACCTTCGGGTTAGCCTCCAGGTAATTATACAGTACGTTAATTGATATGGTCAGGTCACCATTATTGAAGGGGTAAGATCTGTTCCATCCTTGTGCTCCAAATTTGCGCCGTTCAGCCACCACCGCGTGGAAGTAACAGAGTGCAAACAAGATGCATTTGAACTCGATTTCTCTGCTGCACATCTCCAAAGTGTCCTGTAGTGGAATAAAAACGAGAGTGGGTTTGCATGCAAGAGCCAATGTCACATTGTCCATCTGTCTATTAAAGAAAACTAACGGTAATGGCAAGGTAACATGTAATGCCAAAGCAGAACTGAACGTCATTTATTAAAAAATGCATAAAATTCTATTTTTAAGGAGTTGGTGGTTAATTTCTGTGCTCCGTTGTTTATAGCAAAATAGGAATGCGCATGCACTTATAGCTCTGACCCTAGAGCCTGGTCGTTCAGGGCAGCAAGCGAGAGAGTCTTTAGCTTCAACCCTATGACAGACACTAGCGATGCAGGAGGAGGTCCCCATTTTAGTAATCCTCAGAGTTCTGCTTATCCCTGAGAGCACGTCACGACAAATCGGAGCGCTTAGCCTGTCCGGGAGAATTACTGGCGCTGCACGCGCTGGCTTACGGCATAGCATCTGCCATCTGCAATAGCGGCCCAAGAGAGAGTCGGTCAGTCAGAACAGAACTCTGCAGCAGGTGCAGATTAGAAGCACTGATAAAAAATGCATGAAAAGAAACAAATTCTGTAACACAACAAGTGCACCAGCTGATAAAAGCCAAAGCTGGCTGCTGCTGTCCGCATACCTGTGTGAAGAGGTCCAGTGCTTTGTGCAGGTTGGCGTACATGCCAGTTGGTGGCTCATTGGTGATTTTAATAGCATTTTCCAGCAATCCTTGAGGAATGATGTGTGTTTCTGGGCTGGGGGCTGGCTCAGCACTCATAAAGACCCTGTAATCTGCGTGACTGCCAGTGCTGTATCGCTCGACCTTTTTATCCAGTGTGCTCAGCCACCTTGCAACCAGATGGATATTCTGCAACAGAAAACTCCACTGTATTTTTTTGCTTCTAAGTTTTAATCTCAGTGCAGCATATTCCTCCTTAATTGTTGGTGTGGCCTGCTGTGATAGCAGAGGCGCTATTTTGTATTGCTCAGGCTGGCAATTCCACATTAATCATTTTTGTTTCGTCAGCATGGTATGTGGTATACGGAAAAAAAAAATTATGCTTTTGGCGAGCTATTCAAATAGAAAGGCTCAAGCTCAATTAAAGCTTATCAACCAAAAGCCTAGTCAGTCTCCGCCTGCCTGGATTCTTTTGCATTGATATTAATGGATGTTTAGGGCCACAAATAATTGTGCAGTCTAACCACAAGGATAGTATCAGCCGTAATTTCTGTTTGAATGGAGTTTCTCTCTCTCCCTCCTCTCTCCTTCCCTTCCTTCCCTGCCCAAGGCTCCAGGTCCTGACTTACAGAYGGAGGGACCCCTATTCTCCAGGGCCGCCTTTACGGGTGTCAGCACGACAACCTGGGGGTGGAACCGCGCTTCTCCAGCCCACCCAGTCCTATGCTAAAGGAGACGCTGYGTGTTTTTAACGCCATTTCACGGCAGCTGAATCGTGCTGCTCTCCAGCGGGCCGTCTGGCCCCGAGGTCCCTTCCCAGGGCTCCCAGCTGCCCCGTAAGCGAGGGTCAGGCCAGATGCAGCGCACTCAGGCCGAGCGCTGAGCAGAGCCCCGCGAGGCTCCGTGAGGGCCGGGCAGGGGGATGCAGCAGCTGCTGACGCTCAGCACGTCCCAGCCGTCGCAAATAACACGTTAATGGGATTTGGGATGGTTCGTGAATGCTGCAGGTCTGTGTGCAGCCGGACTCGGACGGGGAGCTGCACGACGGCCGCGGGCGGAGCTGAAGCCCTGGGGCGCTCTGGGGACTGTCGAGACGCAGCAGCCCCCAGATACCTGCAGAATGACCCAGTGCCCCTGCGCAGAGGCCACATCCAGGGCGTTTTCTGCCACGATCTCTTGGCCTTGCCCCAGCGACACGTTGTGGATTTTCCCATTGTCGATGGTGAAGTTCAGCTTTCTTCCTGGGAAGGGGAGGGGAAAAAAGTCATGGTATAAGATGCCTTTTTTTATTAGTAGTAATAAGAAGAATGGGGTTGTGCAGCTCCTGTTTTTACTGATGAAACAAACAGCAAAAAAAGGCTTTATGAATTGAGATCTAACGATGCTGGTCTGGGGCGGGGGGGTATCACTTTACCTAGGGCTTCCACATCTTTCAGCGGGTCAACCCCAGGCGAGAGAATGAAGAATATTGCTGTGGATGGGCTGCTCTCTTCGTATGACTTAGAAAATTCAATGCTTCTTCCTTCCACAAACTTGCTTCCCATCTTCTCTTCCACAAAGTTTCTAAGGAGAAATAACATTACACGTGTTAGCTGGGAACGAATGGATCCAGCTGATCAGGGGACTGGGCGGGAATGCCCCTGCGAGCAGGGGTTTTGTTAGGAAAGGTGCCGCTGCCTGCGGCGGGACAGGGGCCGGGAGGGAGGGAGGGAGGTTTCCTCCCGCCGGCTGTGCTCGGCGCTGCCGGACGGTTCCCGCGGRAGGGCACGGGGCACCTGACGGCGTAGGTCATCCTGTCCGGCCTCATGCAGCGCAGCATGCACAGCTTCTGCAGGGCCGTTTTGTTCTTCCACTCCTTCGGGAACACTTCCTTCTCGGGCGCCTCGGACTCCACAAACTTTTTCCATCGCTTTGCCGAACCTTCGATGTCGCTGTCCAGGTTCTTGAACTCGTCCATTTCCGAGAGGACCTTCGGAGCCGGCACAAAAAGACTAAATCACCCACCAGGCTCTGCCGGCTCTCGGCCAGGACTGTTGGGGGCACTTCGCTGTCCCTGCAGCTGGGGACATGCCACCGTGGTGCTTGCCACCGAACCAGAGCGAGCGGGGACCCCCCAGCCCRCCGGGTGCTGGGGACCGAGACAGGCACCTGCAGGGATGGTCTCAAACCACAAGAAAACGGACTTTGCCATTGGCATCACTTTCTCTGGCTAGAAAAGCCCCTTTCCTGGTTTATCCCTCGCGCCTGCTCCATGCACAAAACGCAGGGGMCGGTGCCGGGGCCGGGGCACGTCTAGGCGAGCGGCTGCCCCGACGCCTCTGTCGCCGCGCGTTTCGCGCCGGGCGTCTGGGCAGGGACGGTCCCCTCCCGCTCTCGCCGTCCCTCCCGGCGGCACCGCGGGGAACTCGACCCCGGCCGACCTTGATGCCGCCCCAGCCCTGGGCCTGCAGGAAATCCACGGGGGACGCCACGCCRGCCTGGAACGGGAAGCGCAGGAGGAAGTCCAGCTCCGCCGGGTTCACCTCCTTCTTCATCGTCAGCACCTGCCGAGGCGGGAGCGCGGCGTCGCGGCTGCCGGGGGGGAGCCCCGGTGGCACGAGCCCACGTGCCCGTGCGAGCCACGTCCCCGGACGGGGAGCTACCGCGCGCCCCTTAGTGCCACGGGAACACGAGACCCACGTGCGTAAAATGGCAGCGCTTCGCGGCAGCAGCCCCAAACGTCCGTCCGCGTTACCTGGAAGGCAACCTGGGCCAGGAAGATGAGCTTGTCCCTCTCGAAGAGCCCCCGCGCCGTGTACGTGAAGACCGAGTAGGTGATCTCGTCCGTCAGGTTGACCACCCGCTGCCGGACGTCGTCGGCCGGACTCGTGCGCTGGATCGCCTTCTCGAAGACCACGTGGAAGGCCTGCGGGACGAGCCGGCGGCCGCAGCTCAGCGCCTGCCTTTCCGAGCGCCCGACCACAGCCGAAACGCCGCAGCACCCAGCTCCCCCAAAGACCTGCCCTGCCCCGTAAACCCGATTAGCTCCTGGTTTCGTGTTTACCTTCAGCGAGAACTGGTAGATGGGGTTGATTTTGTTGAGGTCGCTCAGGATGAAGTAGAGCAGCGACGCTCTTTCTGCTGCTGGCCTGTAGTTTTCTCTTGCGACGTTTATCTGAACTTCCGTGACTTTGGCTTCTTTCACCTCGAGACACACCGGGGGGGGGGGGAACACGTTATCACGGCATCTTTGCAGGTGCTGGAACAGCCCCTAACCTTCCGTTRCTGCCCTCGAAAGCCCCGGCACCCCGGCGCGGTCCGGAGAGCTCAGCGCCATGGGCAGCGTCCTTACTTTTTCCTCAATTTCCATGGCCGTGCGCTTTGTTGTTTCCAGGTTCTCCACCAGCGCCGGGTCTCCCAGGAAATCCCCCGACGCAGCAGACAGCCGGGCAAGCAGAGAGTCCTCCAGCTCCTTCAGATTGATCTTGAATTCGTTCTGGCTTTTTGTGAGATTTGCCTGTAATGCACATGGGCGAGAGACATGAGTCATTCGAGAGCCGGCGAGGTAGAACTTCTGGCGTCAGCGGCAGTGATTTATGCCGGGAGCTCCCTAATGAGCAGCAGGCAATAAACTGTGGCGCAGCAGCAGTCCTGCTGGCTTTAGCTTCTTTGCTATTAATATAAATCCTCCCTTTATAAACACAACACAATAATGCATTTGTTGGCTGAGCTATGGGTCACTGAAAAAACCAGCTGAAATGTTTCATAACGTCGCGGAGGTGCTGGTGCGAGGAGGAGGTCGGAGCCCTGCCGGGGGGTGCCGCTGCCCCACGGGCCCGCGCAGGAGCATCGCTTTGCTGCGCGGCGGTAGAGGCGCCCGCCGCAGACGGCGGGGTCTCGTCGGGGCTCGCGCAGGTTCCCACGGACAGAGCCCCTCTCGCGGAGGCGCCGCGGGGCGCCCGGCTGAAAGCCGCCCCGGGGCCGGGGTGGTACCTTCAGGCGCTCCAGGTCCGGGCGCTCCTTGGCCACCACGGCCGCCAGCAGCTGCTCCTCCAGCCCGTCTCTGGTCACCAGGAAGTTGATCAAGGTGCACTGCGCCTGCATCTCGGGCTTGTAGTGCGGGTTGAAGTACTTGGTGTGCAGGATCAGGCGGAAGCGCGGGTGGAACTCCACTTCTTTGTCTCCTATCTTAATGTAGCTGCACAGTTAATCAGACAAATTAATTTCCCTAAGTGTCAAGTCGTTCGGCAGCAGATCGTCACAGACGGCGCCCCTCAACCCGCGTGCTGTTTCTGGACGTTCAGGATTTGTTTCTCTGCTCAGCAAGCAAAAGGCATCGCAAGGGAGCAACGGCCGCAGCGGGGCCGAGAGGCGGGAGGTGTCTGCGGTCGGCTGCCCTGGGCTCAGGGTGCTCGTGGAGACGGGGCGGCCGGACAAGGGGCACGGCCGCAGGGGACGGGACGGCCGAGCAGCAGCTCCTCCGGTCTCGCGGGCTGGCCAAGCCCCAGGGCTCCCGGCCCCATGGGGGTCTCCGGAGCCCGGGATGCGGCGGGAGAGGGGCTGGGAGCGCTGGCATGGCAGCGGGAGCAGGGGACGGCCACGGCCCCGTGGCTGGAGCTGCTTCTGGTCTGCTAAGGAAAATCCTCCCTGCTGACCGCGCTTTATCCTGCAGCTGCACCCGGGAGCGCGGGCTTCTTCAGCCGCTAAGGGAACCGGGCCAGAACGGTCCAAAAAGTCAGATCTAGACGTGTCCCCGCGCGGGAAACACCGCGAGAAAAGTGAGGGGACGTGGCCGGGGCTCCCGTGTGAACGGGGGCAGCACCGGCCCGAGCTGCTGCCGCACCAGGGCAGAAGGTGGCACCTGAGGGCGCAGCGGGGGCTCGGGCAGGCGGAGGTGCCCGGCGGCAGGGCCGCGCGCTCACCGGCCCTTCTTGACGGTGTTCCTGCCCAGCAGGTGGTCCAGCACCGGCTCCACGGTCTCGCCGATGTTCTCGACGAGCAGCGTGTGCCCCTCGGAGACCGCCTGCTCGACGGTGTCCAGGTAGCTGCCGCGGGAGGGGAGGGGTGGGCGGGGGGCACGTCGGGGCGCCCTGGCCCCGACGAGGGGCGCGGGCGGCAGGGGAGGGGGAGGCCGACCCACTTGCTCTGCCCCAGCCGGATGGCCTTCAGCTCCTCCCCGTATCTGTTCTTGATCCACCTGATGCCCTGGAGCTGGGCGTCCACGACGAGGGGCCAGCGCTCGGTGTTGCAGAGGATGCTGGCGTTCTCGGCGGACGTGCGGTCGCTGGGCAGCCCCTGGTTGCTCCAGGCGGCCACCTCGGCGCCGTCGGTGAGCAGGCTCAGCGGGTCCAGCCCCGGCGTGATGGGGATGGGCACCTGCCGCGGAGGGGAGGCCGCGGTGGGGGTGCCGTCGGGACGGTCCCCGCGGCCCCCGCCTCTCCGGCCGCCGCCGCTCACCTTCAGCCCGCCGAGGAAGGGGATCCAGCGCTTGTCCACCAGCTCGGCGCGGTACTTCTTGGTGAAGTAGCCCACGTAGGACACGAAGGCGGAGGTCAGCAGCACGTCCCCGCACAGCGTTTTCTCCTGCGCCTGGAAGGTCTCCACGGACTCGGCCCAGCGGACGTTCTCGGAGGCCAGTCCCCCGACGAGCCTGGGGGTTTGGGGGACACGGTGCTGCTGCCGGTCCACGCGCCCCGGCCGGCAGCTCGGCGCCGCACCGTCCCCCCGCCGGGGCCGCCTCTCGCGCGCGGTCTGGCCCAGTTCTACTTTGTGGATACTTTTGACTTGGAGGGCGGGGGGGGGGGGGTCTGGTTTTTCCATGGATCTGTGTGTCCTTTGAAGCACCTTCCCACCGCGAGGCAATCCGAGGGAACAGCCGATGATCTCAGCTGGTTTCCGCCCCTGGCAGCCCTGGCGCTTTTGGAGCCAATATTTGCACGATACCTGTTTGCTAACGTGATGACTCTGTTCGTGGCATCAGTCTCTTGCTGACATTTGATTTTTTCAGCTGTAGCTTTCTCAAATTCCGCAGTGAGAGTTGCCAAATTGGCATTCAGATCCTTTGAAAGACAACACATTTACGGTTACCTCCTACACATGCAGAATGCGATTGCAGTAAGTTTGCAAGCCTGGAGAAAGCTTTGCAGACACTGACGAGTCTGCAGGCCCTGGTGTGAAGACGCAACTCTTCCACCTGGGCTCCAGGCTACACAGACGATAAGAATCTTTCCAGTTCATTTCTGGCTCCTTTCTGTGACCCAGGACTGCATCGTCTGAGGCTGCTCTGCAGCCGCGGTGGACACCGGCCAATGCAAACAGCTGCCGGCTCCCGTGGCAGGCTCTGCCCGGGGACGGCCCCGGGGGAGCACGCGCTTACCGCAATTTTGTGCTTAATGCGACTGAGTTTGTCTTGCGCCTCCGCCAGCTCCGCGTTAGCCTCCTCCAGCGCCTGCCTCTTGGGCGCGACGTCGCAGTAGACCTCGTAGAAGCGAACGATGTTCAGACACCAGGAGCACAGACCTGCCGCGGCCGTCGACTTCGACAGTATAGACTCGGGATCAAAATTTGGGTCTGACTGATAGGGTCTGGAGAGGGAGAACACGCGCCACTGCGTTACCCGGTGCCCGGCCCCGCTCCCCACGGGGCTTGGAGCGCCCATGGGCAATATGCTTCACACATGCGGTATTTAACTCTTTCTGTAGCAACCTGGAGACTTAAAAGACAGCGTGGAGGCTCCTCCCCTGCTTTGGCCGATCCCTCCGAGGCGGCTCTGCGCTCGGGGGGGGGGACCCTGCCTGGGAGGAGCTGGCTGTTACTCACTTGAAGGCTTTGAGGCATGCTTCGGGGATGTGCTCCTTGTCGAACTTCTTTAGGGCATCCAGGAAGGTGTCTACTTTTCCCATCATGATTTTTGCTGCCTTCCAGCTTTTATCCTTCGGTATCTTGCCCCCCGGCGCTGTCAGGATCATCACGGCTGCCGTGACGTTCACCACCGCTTGCGGGGGGGACCCGAAGGACTTCAGCTCCGTCAGGTTGTTCTGGGACGGGACGAGATGGTCGGTCCGCACGGCCCGGCACGGGGCCGGGCTGCTGCGACGGGAGCCCTCGCCGCACTGGGGACCCCCGAAGACCCCCCCCTTCTACCTTGTTGAGGGTGTTGAGGGCCTCCTGGGCGGCGACGAGCGCGGGCTCCGCTTTGGCCAGGTCGGTCTCGCAGGCGCGCTGCTTCTCCGCCACGTTCTGGGGGCGGCGAGGGGGAGGACGGGGTGAGCGTCGGCGCGCGGCACGGCTCCCCCCCGGCAGAGCCGCTCTGGGCGGCAGCGCGGCCGGAGCAGCCGCCCCGGGACCGGCGGGCGCCGCGTACCGTGTTGATGACCTGGACCTTCCGCTCCTCCTCGTCGGCGATGGCTTTCTCCTTGCTGACTTTCTCCGTTTCGACGCCCACCACGTGGATCAGTTTATCTGCGTCCTCGTTCTTCTGCTTCAGCTCTGCCTCCTGGATTGCCAGCTTGGCCTTCAGGTCGTCCACCTGAGCGGCAGGAGACACGGGCAGAACTGAAACACCGGTGCAACCCGTCCCTGCCGGCCGCTGCCTGCCCGCGCCGGCACGGAGCCGGAGGCGGGGGTGCTGGGAGCCCTCGGTGGGGAGAGCACGCACCTGGGACGCCGTGCGCTGCAGCTTCGCCAGGCCGTTCTCCAGCCGGTCGATCTTTGCAACGAGTTCTTGCCTTTTTTTGGAGAGCAGATTTTGGTAAAGCTTTATCTGCTCCAGAAAGGTTTTTGGCGTGGTGTAGTTGTAGCGTCTCTCCATGGCCAGGTAGGTCTTGGACATCTCGTTAACGCTCGTGTGGACGAAGGACATGAACTGGCTGATGGAGACCTTGACCTCCGGCTGCGTTGGGAACACAAACCACTCTGTGACTGAAAACTGAGGCAGCGCAAATATTAAATGTAAAAACCGAGCTTTCGTGTAACATTAGTTACGCATTTAACTGCAGAAGCTGGAAGGCAAAGCACCGCTGTTATATTAAATAGCACAGCTCATCACTGGGAAATGTAGGTCATCACAACACTAACAGCACTAGTTCTCGTGCCTTTCCTGGGTTTCCCGCAGACGTTAATCTTCCAGGTGAACCTGTGCTGCGCCAGAGAGGAGCTTTTGTGTTTTAAGCATGTGATGTTTCCGGGCTGTTATTTGCATTATTTTAAGGACAAAAGAGAAGGTAGAGGACAGGTTTGTCCTGCGTGCACCACGTGAGGCCTCAGTCTTTCTTTGCTTTGATCGGGAGGCAGCTCTGGGCTCGCCCAGGTCCCTGTCCCCGCGCTCACAGCCCCGGCTCACCCCAGCTCCCTGTCCTCACGCTCGCTGCAATGACAGAAGTGCTGGACACGTCCCGGGGCTCTGGCTTCCCCGTCCCCTCCAGCCCCTCAGGGACCGGTGCGGTGCACGAGCCCCGCAGGCGCGGCGTGCCCGGCGTGTCCAGTGTGCCCAGTTGTGCCCAGCGTGCCCAGCGTGCCCGGCGTGTCCGGCGTGCCCAGTGTGCCCGGCGTGCCCGGCGTGCCCGGCTCGCCAGCCCGCGCGTCCGCCCGTGCCCGCGGCCGCTCACCTCGATGCCCCCCGTCTCCTCCAGGAACCGGCTGCTGACGGAGATGAGCGCGTCCTCCGGCCACTCGTGGAACCAGTCGATGGCGGTGCAGCTCACCACGGCCGGGAACCTCCGGGCGCGCACCCGCAGCGTGGAGCCCACGGGCGAGAAGCACAGGATCACCTGGGCCGGAGCGCGCCGGTGAGTGCAGCCGGACGGCCCCGGCACGGCCCCCGCTGCATCCCCGGCACCCGGGAGGGTTGCGGTGGGATCTGCGTCCTGCCCTCCGTGAGGATCCAGGATGCACCTCCCGCCCGGCGCATCCCCTCCGCGGCGCGTGGGAGAGGCTCTGCCGTCGCACGGCCCCGCAGCACCCGCTTTCCCCAGCGGTCCCGGACCCCCCCCCGCCTTGGCAGCTGCAGCCGGAGCCGCGGTGCCGCGTCGATGTCCTCGTGGCCGCGTCGCAGGCTGTTTGCCCGCCCGCCCTCCGCTTCGCGGGAGGCCAACGCGAGGGCGTCAACAGCCGCAGCCCTGAAGCGGGAGCCCTGAGCTGCCGGGATCCTTCGAAAACGCTTTTCAGTCGGACTCATCAGCACAGTGCTGTGCGCACTGTTTGCAAACAGGTTTTGGGTTAAGCAAGCCGGAAGCTCTCACAAGACACCCCTTTCGGGAGAGCCCCTACCTTTAACTGTCGCCTGACTTTTTCTATAAATAGTTTCCAGCAGTTTTCCCGCGAGTCTTGCAGCCCAAGGAACTTCACTTGTGGCCTCATGGAATTCATAATGTTTTCCAGGTCATCATCCTGAAACAGCCCCGGTATCTCTCCAGACGCCAGGAAGTCGTTGATGAGGACGAGGAACGGTTCCTCGGCAACCTGGGAGTCGGTCATCAGGAAGACGGTGGGGCTGTTCTTCACGGCGGCCTTGACGCACTGGGAGGCGAGGTCCAGCTGCACGGGAGAGACACCACCAAAGCCCTCTGCCCTCAGCCCCGCAGGCCGAGCGGCTCTCCGGAGCGGCTGGTCTGGCTCAGGCATCGGGGAAATACGACGAGAGCGGCTGAGCGGGATGGGCAGGCCGGGCTGGTGTCTCCCTTTTCTCTGCCGGGTGATGTTGCACATGAGACCGCGGCAAAACTCCCCGGCAAAGATGCTGGTGCTCCCGCACGGACCTGCCCTCGCGGAGGGGATGGACTGGGGACAGGCTGCTCCTGCCCGTCCCCGAGCTGCAGAAACCCTGCTCGAGGGCGTTTGGGGACATGGCACGGCACGTAAACACCGAGGGAGCGGAGGAGAGCGCAGAGCCTCCGCACCCGCCTCGGGCCCGGGGCTCGCTGAGCAGAGCGTGAGCAGGAGGCTTTTGGCTCCACTTACGCGGTTTGCATAATCCCTCCGTGCGAGCAGGCTGAGCTGCCCCGGGAGACGGGGGGAAAGCTGCTCTAACCTTAAGGTCTGGGATGCCATAGCCCTTCTTCAGCGTGATCTGAAACACGTCCAGGGCGCTAATGTAAGCTGCCAGCCGTGAAAGACTTTGCTTCCCGCTGCCTCCGACTCCCACCAGCAGCGCGTTCCCTCGGGGAGACTCTAAGATCCGACTAATTCTGCAAATATGGGACATGGCGTCTTCAAACAGCACCTAAAGAAAATGAGAGGGAAGGGTTTAGCATTTCACAGCGCGCAAAGCTGAGCGAGGGCGGCGTTGCAAAGCCCGTCCGTCCACGCGGTGCGAGTGCCGCCCGGCCGCGGACCGGCTCGCGGGGTCTCACCAGATTCATCGCCGCGTTGACCTCGTTGTAGCTGTCCAGGGCCTCCCCCAGCAGCTTGTTCAGAGATGGCCAGTTGGGCACCGGCAGGTACTTGGGCTCCCCGATGCCCTGGGCGAAGTGGCAGTAGATGTTGGGCTTGGCGAACATCTGGTCTTCCCTGAGATCCTGGGGAGAGGCGAAGCGAGCCGGTGCGGCAGTCCCCGGCCTCACGCGCCCGAAACGCAGCCCTCCGGGCCGCAGCGCTCTCGTTTACCGGCACAACTTACGTCGAAGAATTTTTTGCAGGTGGCGTCTAGAATGCGCCCGAAGCTCTCCTGGTCCTTGTCGTCGACCAGCTTGTCCCCGTACACCCGCCCGGCTTCGTGCAGCCAGAGGCGCACCAGGTCCAGGGGACCGCGGAGGCACTCGGGGGTGGAGAACAGCAGCCCCTGGCAAACACACGAGCCCGTCAGGCCGCCGCCGTTTATTGCACCGCTACTCAGAGCGGAGTTAGAAGCTTGGCTCTGGGAAAGGTCACGGCGCATCTCGAGGACATGGTACACTGCGAGGACGTGGTGCAAAGGAAAGACAGGCACCCCGGTACCTGGAAAATGTTGGAGAGGTCGCGGAGGTTGAAGAGGTAGTGGAACTTGATGGCGGTGGGCAGGAAGGTGGAGGTGACCTTCTGGTGCAGGGCTGCTCGCGGGAGACGGGGGGTGAGCGGGGAGGCCGGGCGCAGAGACCGCCGCGCTCGGTGCGGGGTGCCTGCGCCTGGCTCTGCCCGGTCCCCTCCGCACTGCGGCAGGCAGAACCGAGTCTGAAATTTTAGTTTGACCGTGCCCGGGTGCACCATGCTGCAGTTTGTAAATCGGAGGAAATGAGGAATTGGGGCTTTATTTGTGCAGCGCGGTGACTCGAGGTGCTGCATGGGCGGTGACGGTTGGGCACGGCTTCGGTTCGCACCATGCCGGCCGTGTGCGGGTGCCGAAAGCCGGCGCTGGCTGCCTCCCGCCCCCGCGCGCGCCGGGGCTCACCCAGGGCGGCCGCGATCAGCTGCGCCTGCAGCTTCTGGACGGCCGGCGGCATCTTGCGCTGCGCCAGGTGCTGGGCGAGGATGGTGCTGTAGATGGTCAGGAGCGCTTCGTGGCCGGGAAAGCTCACCGCGAAGACGCAGAAGTGCCGCTGCGGCAACGAGCCACGCTCAGCTGCCGGGTGCCGCTTGCCGGAGCCGACGGGGCGGCGCTGCCCGGCTCCCCGGCGCCTCGTCCCCGCGTACCTGCAGCCTCGAGTCGATGGTGAAGGACCCGGCGGTGGGGTTCATGCAAGCCACGTACTGACAGTTGTGAATGTCCTTCAGGGTCAGCTTGTTCCTGTCGTACCTGCGCCGGGCAGAGGGACAGGCTGTGCTCGGGGCCGCGTCCCCCCGGGCAGGCTTTGCCCTCGGTGCGGGTGGAGGGGGGATGTCCCGCGTCCCAGGCGCTTGGAGGAGCCCGGTGCTGCTCCGGGCCACGCTCGCAGCACACGCACCGCCCCGTCCCCACGGCCAGACCCGGCCCGCACCGCTCACTGCGGCCGACGGGACTTGTCGGGCTCTTCCTCCCTCCAAGGAAAGCCCTGTGTCGGCTCCACCGCGCGCCGTGGTGCCGCCTCTGCCCGGAGCAGAACCCCCCTCGGCAGGGCTTCCCCGGCCAAGCCCCGGTGCCGGGGCCAGGGCTGTTTGCTTTGCACTGATCCGGGTTTGGGAACCGCGAGGAGAGTTTCCCCGTTTCTGTGCCAAAGCCTTTCCCAGCAGCTCCTGGAAGGAGTCAGCTGGAGCAAGGGGAGGATTGCTGCAGCCCAGACCCGCTGCTCCCGGTGCTTTTCCGCCGGCGGCAGCACGGGCAGGGACATGGCCCCGGTGCCGTGGGGACAGCAGAGGCACCAGTGTCTGCGTGCTGGGCCGCGTCGCCACGACTGAGCTCACGGCCATGGGACGGGCTCCGCGCTGATGCCCCCGGACCGGGCACCGGCCCCACCGCGCGTGCCGAGCTGGGGCTCTGGGGACACGTCCCCGCGCCGGGGCCGGTGCTGCCGCTGCCGTGCACCTACCAGTGCCCGTGGTCCATGTGCTGCCGGATGAGCGTGTGCGGGGCCACGGTGCCGTACTTGTCCACCTCCGGCATGTTCATGTCGTCGATGAAGTAGATGAGCCGCCGGGTGCCGGGGGGGCCGTAGTTCCTCCCCGACTTCTTCTCCAGGGGCTTCTCGAGAATGGCTGCGGCGGAGGGGAGCGGGTGGAGCGGAGGGAAGCGCCGCGGCGCGGGGCCGGCGGCACAGCCCGGCCAGCCCTTACCCTGCAGCATGGCGGAGGTGGTGTAGAAGTTGAAGGGCACGGACTGCACCAGGTAGTCGTCCGTGCTGAGCTCCTCCAGCTTGTCCCCCATCATGACCGACTTCCCCGTCCCCGCGTTCCCCACCAGCATCACCGGCCACTGCTTCTCCATCAGCAGGTCCATGAAGTAGCGGATCCGGACGGTCTCGGTCGTGTGCACCATGGAAGCCTGGGGGGATTTTGGTGTCAGACCTGAGAGGACGCGTCTCCTGCTGCAACGGTCCGAGGGCACGGCGGGACGGGGGTGCGGCAGAGGCAGCACCCGTCATTAGAGCAGCTGGCGACATGCCCGAGGCCTGGTCTCGTTTTGCGACTATAGCAGTTGGTTTAATGAAAGATACCATCTCCACGTACAAATCTGGTCCCTCTCTAACACAAACGGTCTCAGATGCCGGGATATTCGAAAGGCTTTCCAACCAAAAATAAGAGCTGCCAGAGAACCATGTTATTAAAACAAAACAAAGCAACTCCTGAAACTGTCTTCCCATGTCTCTGTTTAGCGAACACATAGACAGGCACTTCCCCCTTCCCTTGACATCTTCACTAAAGCCCCCCCCTTCCTAGAATGGCATTTGAAGAGACATATGCAAATAATATTCTAAAGCATGTCTTGCATTCAGGCAATAATTATAGTTAGCTCGTGAGAATCTATGAAGCCACATGTTCATCTGAAATTAAAAAGGAAGAGCTACAACTTGCAGCTCTCACTGAGCTTGTGTCAAGTAAAGCAAAACCACAGACAGCCGCGGGGTTTGCCTGACGCCGTCGGTCCGCACGCTTCTCGGTGGCAGACGCAGCCCGAGCGTCTGCCCCGTTCCAGATACCTGTCCTTGCCCATAGCTGCTTGGGGGGAGACCATTCGTTAATGAATAAATTAAAAAATGTAAATAAAGACAGCTTGCGGGAAATACCTGTAAAGGCACTTCTGGATCAAGTTCAAATTTTGGCACCTTTTCAGTCCAGGGCATGAATTTCTTAGTTTCTGGGTCGATGTAATAGTCAAAAATCGTCCCCTGAGAAGGGAACTTGATGGTTTTGAACTCGTTCACCCACCACTTGCTGAACTCCACGCGGTAATCCACGAGCTGGAGGGAGCGGAGGGGCAGAGCGTGGGCGCGGGGCCGTGGCGCATCCGCGGAGCCCCGGGCGCGGGGACGGGACCCACCTGGTCGTGGAACAGGGCCCCCCCGAAGGCCCAGGCGCAGGCGAACGCGAAGTAGAGCTCGTAGAGCTCCCGCGGGGAGTCCGGCGGCGCGTGCTCCGGCGTCAGCAGGCACTCCAGCAGGTACAGCGTGGTCTGGACCACCGTGATCTCGGGCACCGGCGTGATCTTTTTGAACCCGGACTTGAGCTTGTCCAGGCACGTAGGCAGGTACTTGTCGAACAGAATCATTAAATTGGCCTTCTCGGACTGCACCGTCCTCTTCTCGATCCAGCTGGTGACGACGCTGCCAAGGGGATGGAGGGGGATGCAGGTCAGGGCGCTGGCGGATGCTCGCCCCGGTCCCGGTCCCGGTCCCGGTCCCGGTCCCGGCACGGCGCGGACTCACGGGTTCCAGCCCAGGTCGGCGGGGTTGATGTAGAGGATCCCCGCACGGGACACGGTGGCCGGGGTGGCGGTGCGCAGGTGGCTGATCTCGAAGAGCAGCCGCATGGTGGGGTTGAGGGGGATGCGCTCGTTGCTGGCCAAGGTGAGGACCTGGGGGGGATGCGGCACGTCGGGGCGCTGCGGGCTCGGGGACGTCTGCCGGGGCAGCCGACCGCCGCGCGGGAGCCAGCCCAGCTCCGCGGGGTGGGACGGCACCGACCTTATTGTCATCCATGACCGTGTTCAGGGACTCGATCCACATGGGGTCAATGTCTCCGTCGAGGATGATCCACTTGGGCCCCTTATGGGTGATGTTGGCCAGGTCGCGCATCGTGGAGGAGAACAGACCTGCCCCGTGCAGAGACACGTGTTTTTTTCCTTTCCGACCCTTTCTGCCCACGGCGCGTTCGTCAGGAGGAACGCACGGGACTGGGGCTTCCCCTGAGCACATTTGTCCTCCCTTCTCTTCCCCTCCTCATGTGCTATTAAAAAGCCACATGGAAAGGTCTTTTCTGCCACGGCATCAAAGATGCAGTGTTTACAGAGAGGCATTTCATGAAAACATTTGCTTATGCACCAGCCACTTGCTGAAGCTTTTCGTGTGCCAGTTCCTACACGGTACGACCGACCTTTCATGTGGCCGCGTGCCCAGGCTGGGGCATCTCACCGTCCTTCCACTCGCGAGTCGACGGGTTAATAATCCCAAACAGCTCGTCGCAGGTTACAGCTTTCGGGTCCAGATCCACAACGACCGGCTTCCGCTTCATGGTCTGGTAAGTCTTGTTGAGGGATTTCAGCACCTGCAGGGAGGGCGGGACGGTGCCGCTGAGCCTCTGGTCCTGCAAGGGCRGTTGCAGCCAGCCGGCGTGGCCCCGCTCCCGCCAGCCCCGGCATCGGGGCCTGGAGAGCTGCCGGGATGCTCCAGCTGGCCCCTGTTCCCGGCCGGCTCGTGGGTGCGTGGTGAGCCCGGGAGCCCCATGCCAGCGTCACCAGTGCCACCAGCTCCGTTCCTCAGGCACGGGGAGGTCGCCTGCCCCAGGCACCAGGACGACCTGCAGAGCGGCACGAGGACGCCCCAAACCTGCTGCCACCCCACCACACCGGTGCCGCCAGGTCACGGGGCTCGACCCAGCCCTACCTGGGACTTGCCGCAGCCGGCGTTGCCGATGACGAACACCGAGTGCCTGACTTGCAGCAGCTCCTCCAGCTGCACCACCTTCAGCACGAAGCTCTCCTCCGCCTGCAGCTTCAGCTCCAGCACGGACTGCTTGATGACCTGCCGGGAGAGCAGGCGCTGAGCGGGCAGGAGACGGCGGCCATGGCCTGGGCGAGGACCGCAGAGACGAGCGGTGCCAAACGGACCGGCCGCCGGGCAGCTGCCTCTGCCCCAGCCTGGTTCCTGGTCCAAGTGTCGCCGCCCCAGCCCCTCCTTGCTGCTCAGAGGTGCGTGGCACGAGACGACCCCAGAGTCCTCCCCGCGCTCGCACCTTCTCGAAGTTCAGGTCCCGCTTCCTGGGGACGTCCAGAGCCGGGAAAAGGTCCCCAATCAGCCCCATGAACACGGGCAAGTCGTCCGTCACGATCTTGGGGATGTTAAAGTCTCGTAAAGCTCTCATCAGGACTTGGTCCTCAGCGCGGCCGGGGTCCCCTCTCTTCAGGGAGCCTGCTACCACCAGCACGGACTTGATGGCCCGCAAACCCCAGTCGTAATGGTCCTGGCAAACAGGCAGCGAAATATTAGAGTTTCATTTTGGTGAAGAGAACTGTTTTAAACAAAAGTACAGAAGAAGACCCCCACTATTGCCCCAAACGCAGGTTGTCAACACAGCCCCCAGCAGACTCATCTTAAAATGAGCTTATTTACAAGACAAACCCTATTCAGCCAAGAGATGAATGGCAGTCTGTCTTGTTTCCTGGGACGCACATTTTTGCTTGCTTGTAAATCACTTATGCTGAGATGAATAACATCTGGATGCTCTCCTCTTAGTAGGCTATATTCTGTTCTATTTTTGAATGCCTTTATTTCTTCCAGAAGGCAGAAATATGCCATATGATGCACCAGCATGGGGGTGGAATTTGTCCAGCCATAGACCCTGAGCTACGCAGAATGCAAGCCAACATGTCACTACCAGCTGAGAGGTTTTCAAACTATCTATCACGTTCTAAATTCAGATTAACTCTTCCATCTTAAAGAACCATGGAATAGTGTTAAATTACCTGTTTGGACAGTAGCTCTTTGCACAGTGTATACAGAGTAATAAACTTTCTTGCTAGAAGCTTAGCGTCCATAAAACCTTCTGCAACAAGCATGATTTCGCAGATAAGTTCAAAATCTGGGACGACCATGGCGCAGGGTCTGGAGAAGAGCAGTGAAGGGTTAGCAGGGCCCGTGCACACGCACCCACGTGCCCCCTCACCCTCCCGCAGCTGGGTAAGAACCTGCATTTGGGTTTTCAATACAAATCCTTCAGTACTCCTATTGCATCAGACAATAATTTAGGCTAAATGGGATCTCCGGAGGTGTCCTGCATGGAGCAACCTCCTGCTCCAAGTGGGGTGCATTGCAAAGGCAGATCAGGTCACCCCGAGCCTTTTCCAGTTGCGTGTTGAGCTCCTCCGGGGTCAGGGATCCCACAGCCTGTCTGGGCAACCCCTTCCAGTGTTTGACCACCTCGGTGGGGAATATTTTTTTTCCTTATTCTCAGTTGGATTTTTCTTTTGCTGCAGCTTGTTCCAGGTGTCTCTGGTCCTTTCACAGGGCACCTCCAAGGAGAGCCTGGCTCTGGCCTCTCTGCAACCCCCATTAGGCAGCTGAGGATGGCGATGAGACGCCTGGAGCATCCTTGTCTGCAGGCAGAGCAGAGGCTCCCGCAGCCTCTGGCCATCCCAGTGCTTTGAGCACGACCGTCTCCGGGGTGCCAAGGTCTTTCTTACACCAGCGCTGCCCGTGCATGCAAAGCTCCTCATGTGCATGAGCGAAGGCTCAGTCCATGTTATGGGACAGAGCACGAGTGTTACAACACAACCAAAATACTGCGAAGATTGCTAATTAAACTGTGACTCCTCTGCCTACAGGTACCTGAACAGAGCTTTTAAATTCTCAGGCAGTTCTGTCCGTCCCGCATAGCCGGGGTTCATCGTGATGAACAGCCCGACCGACGGTATCAGAGCTATCATCTCTCCGAGAAAATTGAACTGCTTCTTTTTGGCACGAATTGCGTCTTGAATGCATTTCACCTGGGCAGGCGAGCAGAGGCGTTAGCGCGGACGGCCCCGCAGCGCGCTGCTCCCCGGCCCCTCGGCTCGACCACCCCGACCTGCTCCTCCCCTCCACTGCCCTCCTAACACCGCAGAGGGGGTAACAGCTGCAGACCGACCCTCCGCAGGGCGGACTTTAACCTGAAACAGCACCCGGCGATCGGTACGAGGACCAGGGCAGTCAGGGTGGGAGGGCTGATGGGCACGGCTGTATCCCCGGTTCCTACGTGCAGACTAGCTGTCTGCTCGCAACCCCCACCTGCACAGCAATCACGGACAGCACCTCCACCGAAATGCGGTTGAATTCGTCGAAGCAGCCCCAGGCGCCGGTCTGCGCGAGCCCCTTGTAGATGTTGCCGCAGGACTGCGGAGCGAAGCGCGGGGACACGCGTTAGACACGCGAAACTTTTACACCGGGGCTGCGAGATGGGAGTTTGCTAGAAAAGCGCAATTGTTAGGAACAGCTCTTGCTCTTACGCTTTTCCCAGAGGGAAAGGCAGGGAGCGCCAGGGCCGCCCCAGATGCGCACGGGGACGGTGCTGGGAGCCGCAGCTGCACCCAGACGGAGCCAGCACCGGTCCCGTGCCGGCGGGCGGACGGGCAGAGGCGACATCCCACCCGCCGGTGTGGTTTACGGCACCAGCTTCCAGGCCCGATTTCGGTGCACGCAGCCTGACGTGGGACCAGGGGCTAACGGCAGCGGTGCCTCTGCCGGGGGGTTTCCCCGGTCCTGGCGGCCCCCCCGTTTCTCCCCCCGGCGCCGCCGTCCCCGGCTCTACCTTGTAGTCCATCTGCTCGGAGCAGTTGAAGACGTACACCATCATGCCCACGGCGCGGCCCAGGTCCTTGGTGGTCTCCGTCTTCCCGGTGCCGGCGGGGCCGGCGGGGGCCCCCCCCATGATGAGGTGCAGGGACTGCGTCAGGGTGATGTAGCACCTGCGGCGCGGGGCAGGGCTCAGCGGGCGCCCGGGGGGGCCCGCGCCGGCCCCGGCGGCGGCAGCGGGAGCCGAGCCCTACCGGTCGGTCAGCGGGGTGATGACCAGGCGCGGGGAGTTGCCCAGGTACTCGTACGAGTACTGCAGCTGCGCGTCGCAGATGTCGGCGTAGCAGTGCCGCCGCGCCTCGTCCCAGCGGTGCCGCAGCTGCGCCTGCCACGTGAACGCCTGCGCGCTCTCCACCTGCGGAGCGAGGCGCTGCGAGCCGGCGGGGACCCCGGCGGGCACCGCGCTCCCCGAACGCGTGGGCGCTCTTTGCAGCGCTCGCACGGGCCCAGCCCGCCGCTGCCTCCTGGTCGGCTCCCGCCAGCACGTCCACCCGCGCCGGCTCCCACCGAGCGGGGCAGGAACCGGGGAAGCTGCTCCTTCACCTGGCTTTGCCTCGGTCTCAAAAACACATTTTTTTTTTCCCCCAAACCAAGGTGGTGCCTTGATCCACAGTCCCATCATGGGCAGATTTAGGTAGCGAACCACTGCTGTGACTCCATCAGGACCTTTCCGCGAGTTATCCGTCCTAATGCAGTGAACAACGGGGTCTCGGACAAAGGCCAGCTCATCCCCATCGTCTTCCCAGACCTTTGCGTTTGTGGCATGAACGAGGCAGAGGGCAGTCTCACGTGAACCCCTGCTGCGTTACCTCCCTGGCTCCCGCTTATCCCTAAATTTGCACATTTCATTGCCTTGTTCACACTTCCTCATGAGATTCAGACACTTTGAAAATAATAAAATAGGAATAAAATAGGAATAAAAAAGGAAAAACTTTGCTCAGAAGTGCCAAGAAACAAAGCAATGAAAATAAGATGTTGTAACTCCTACCTTTGCAAGGATCATTTTGGCCACGACGTCCCTGGCATGTACATCTATGGTGCAGATTGTCATGATCTTCATTCTGTCTCCTGCTGTTAAGTTTCCAAGGAGCAGTGAAATCAGTGCATTCAGCTGATTAATCTGAAGCAGGAAAGAAATGATTAACACAGAAAAATGTCTTTACACTTCGCCTAGCTTTCTGTGAACCACTCCCAGACCGAGTCTGATAAGAGCAGAGAGGGGCCTGCAGCACGGCTGCAAGGCAGAACCGCGGGATGCAAACCTGCTTTTTGTTATAATCTTTAATTGCATTTTCATATCCTTCCTCCAGTCTTGAAAAGGCGATGCCAACTTCTGTAGTCCACCAGATCTGGGTGCACGTCAGAGCAATCTGCAAGGGATTGCATGGAGAACACGTGGCTGAGGTCTGGTGCCTGCAGCTCCCCGTTCCCTGTGCTCCCACATCGCTCAGGCTGCAGCAGGTAACCTGAATTTCATGGTGGTTATTCACTAATGCTGCTCTGAGCCGGAATTTTAAAGGGACCAGACTTCAGCAGTTCAGCATTAATGCGCAGCATCTGGTTTCCCACGCACTGAGGCGCGCTGCAGCCTGCACAGGGAGCACCCGGCACCGCCGGTGCGGGGTACCGATTTCCCCATTATGGGGACATTTTCTCCTGGGTGACCACGCTACGAGCAGCATCCCCGGGTTTCCGCGCCGCGTCCGCGTCTGCCAGGGCGCTGCCCCGTCCGGCTCGCCCAGCCCGCCGTCCCCGCACCTGCGCCGGGTAGTCGAACACCCACTGCTCCCGCGGTTTCTCCTCGTAGGTCACCACGGCCTCGGGGATGAGGTGCCGCAGCGTGGAGCACATCCTCTCCAGCACGCGGTTTAGCCAGACCTCCACCTGCGGACAGTCACACCCACAGACCTTGGTGTTTACGGGTTTTCTGTTCTGGTTGCGGATGCTCCAGCTTTTCCCCGCGCTAAGTGAAATGCTGCGTGAAAGCCCTCGGCACGCAGCCCCACAGCACGCTTCAAACTGGGGTTTATAGCACACGGCCTGCGGGCGAACGAAAGATGGAGGCAGACCACGCTGCAGCCGCCTGGGTGGCCGTCGGGCTGGAGAGCTTTTATATTACTCTGACACTGCTGCGGGTCTGCTGCACAGCTGCAATGTGGATCCCATCCCTAGGTCTTTTTGGCTGAAAGGCCCCATGATCACATTTGCAAGCTGCTGCCAGACTGTTATGACACAGCAAGCAAAAGACTCGTCTCCGGCCTTAAACCGCCCACAGCGCTGCTCCCCGCAAGCGCCGGCGTCCGCCAAGCGCTGCTGACCTGGCCGGACAGGTCGCACTCTCTGTCCAGAGCCACGTACTCCTCCTCCTTGCTGAGCATCCCCAGGCCGGTCCGCAGGGGCTTGTTGTCTGGACCCATTTTGAACTTCAGCTTAGCAAGACTATCGAACAGCTTCGAGAGGTGCCGGGACACCTGAAAGCAGGGGTGACAGCAGGGTCGGGAGCTGCTGGGTCAGGGCGAAGGGGTATTTTGCAGTTTTGATTACGCCCTTTTCACACCGTTGCACCCCTGATGACCAGTGTACAGCAATGTAAACATGAAACACGTTTTAAAACCGCCATAATGAAGTTAGCACATAAGAGACAAAGGACTTGCCTCCATGCTTCACATCCAAACCCTACCTCGACGGGCTCGTTGCCGTTAGATAAGATGTCAAGCAGGTCTGCGGAAGAGACAAAGTAGAATCGGGGAAAAGCCAAGCGTTTTGTCTCTAGGTATTCGGCCAAAGCCTTCTCGCAAAGCGCCAATCTAACAGAAAACAAGGAAGAAAAGCTGCAGTTAAAAAAAAAATAATTGTTTTTTTTTTTTTAACTCCTTGCAGAGTAATTGTCACCTTGAGGAAGATGTCGCTTTGGCTGCTCGGGAAATTAAGCCCTTCTTTTGGCCTTAGCACAGGCAGTGGCAGTTTCCCCACAATGCTTCCTGGGGATGACTCAAACCTCACCTTTTCTGCAAGGCTTCTAACTTGTCATAGAGACCGGGTTTATTTGTGGCTTCAATTACATTGGGAGTTTTCACTGCATCTGCCATTAATTCCTGCAAGAGGAAAAATGATTCAGTTAAATCAAAACCACCAGTGGGTTCTCGAGGGGGTCCGGGAAGGGGCAGGCTACTCGCTTTGAAATCTTTATCGATAGAGTCGAAACGCTTGGAGTCGTCCGGCAGCTGACTGCGGATGTCCTCGGAGCCGATGAAGATGCTCTCGAGGTGACTCCACGTTCGCTGCACCTCGAACCAGATGCTTATGACGGAGTCAGTGGTCGACAGCTTCTGCTGCCAGCTTGACACCTCCTGAAGGAAGAAAGCCAGGTACTTGGAAGTCATCAGGTTCTGCAGCTGCACTTGGTTGTCTTCCAGCGTCTCGATGAGAGCTTCGTCTGACTTGAGAAGCACGGTGCCCGTCCTGGTGTGGGGCTCGTGCTCGAACTGCATCGTCGACCAGGTAACGTCCAGGGCCTTCAGCACCTGCAGGCAGAGCACGAGCAGAAATGAGCTGACCTTTGCAGCTATCGAGGGGGCACGATCTTGCAGAAACCCCTCTGGAAAGGCAGGACGAGCAATACGAGCGGCTCTCCGGAGCACGTGCTCTGCGGGCGCCAGCCCGTGCACGGCCTTCAGCCCCCCGAGCAGAAGCACAAGAGCTGAGAGTCGCGGAGCAGTTCCAGAGCACGGCTTATCTGCAGCAACGGCGGGTGCAAACCGCGCCGCGTTTGCTGTACCTTCTCCATGCCCGACTCCTTCACGGCTTTGTCCACAATGCCGCGAACCTCATCCTCAAACTCGTGCAGGTTCAGCTGCAGCAGATCGGCCAGGGTCGTGTTCTCGGACATGGTGAAGTTCACCTGGGGCACAAGTGGCATGGTCAGGGGCACTGACCCCCCACGGACAGAGAGGCACCCAGCGGCTCCCCAGACCAGCTCTCTCATTAGCAGCTACATCTAAAGAGCCTGGGGGGGCCGGGGGTGCGGCGGGGCGGGAGCAGTGCAGGGCCAGAGCACCTTGGCTGCCTGCATGAGCTCGTGCCAGTGCCGGTCCCTGATGGCCGGGTTCTGCAGCTCGTTCACCGCGCGCAGGGACGTGATCATGTTCTTCACGCTGTTGTCCAGTCCTGTGAACGCATCCCAGCTTCTCATCTCCTTATCCAAGCTCCGAATGTCTTTAGCAAACTTCTTAGAATCGGCATCCATCTGCTCAACATTAATATCCTTCCATCTGGTGGTCTTCCAGTCGTCAATGCTGGTGTTAACCTGCATTTGGGGGTACCTTTCCTCAGGCCATAAAATCACCGGCAGCACTTGTCAGCACTCCTCCCCTGCACAAAGAGCTGCATAACTCCTGCCAGCGCAGCCGGTGCTCCCGCCACGCCAGAAACCCCTGCGCTACCCAGCACCGGTGCACCCGGTGCACCCACCACGCCAAAAACACCTACACCACCCAGCACACCTGCCACACCGAAAACACCCATGGAACCGAGTGCACCCGCCACGCCAAACACGTGTGCTGCCCAGCACCAGCGCACTCGGTGCACCCGCCACACCAAACGCCTACGCCACCCAGCACACCCGCCACGCCAAACACACCTACGCTGCCCAGCTCCGGTGCACCCGCCACGCCAAACACGTGTGCTACCCAGCTGGCAACTTATTAAACGCTCATCTCTTAGGGCGAGGAGGCTCTCAGAGGAGCTATAACGCCTTTGCATCTCAGCTGACCCACGGTGCCCACGCCTGCCGGCAGCGGCTTCCTTCCAGCCAAGGCTTCGAGGCAGCGTGGGTTGCCCGGCCCCGGCCAGGAGCCCCGTGCCCCGCGCGGCTGCGGACTGCAGCAGACGGTACCGGCAGTCACCAGCTGCACGCACGGGGTTGTTTTCCGCAGCAACAGGGATTTCGAAGCCCTGAGGACCGGCACCGCACGCGCAGGAGGCTCGTTTTGCACCTCCCCGTGCTCCTGCCTCCTGCTCTCCCCCCGGGCTGCCTCGCCGACCCCGGCACGTACCAGGACGATCATGTCCCAGAGCTCCTTGAGCAAACGCACTTCCTTGTGGCAGGCTTTGAGCTGCTTGTAGTCGGGGACGGACACCTCAAACAGCCCCGCCGACGTGGACAGCGCTGCCATGTCGCTCTCCAGGGCGGCGATGCTCTTCTGTTGCTAGAGAAAAAGAGGGAGCCTCAGCTGCGGCGTGCCGGGGTGGGAAGCGCATCCCAGGCTCACTGCCGCAACCGTGTGCTGGGAACGTGCTTCCTACCCCGGGATGGCTCCGTCCTTTGGCGTTTGCTGCAGCGCAGCAGGGGACTGGGAAAGCCACCGCTGCGGGGCCAGGTCCCCCCGGAGCGCTGGCCGCCCTTCTCAGCTGCACCCCGTGCTGCGGGGACGGACCCCGCCGCGCACAGACCCTGAGCCAGCAGCACAGCACCGCGGCGGTACTGCCCTCCATGCAGGGCGGCCGGGCCCGGCGCTCTCCCAAGCGTCCTCACCGCCCTTACCTTGTTCAAGGACTTGTAGGGGTCGGGGTCGGTGTAGGAGAAGGGCGCCTCTTCCCGGAACTTCTCCCTGAATCCCTGCTGCCGGACCTGCGAGGGGACGGAGGGGCCGGTGGGGAGGCAGCCGCAAGGAGAGCGCGAGGCTCTGCTGAGGCCGAGGAGCCTCGGCGAAGAGCAGACGGGCTCCTCCCGCCACCCCGGCCCCTTCCCGGGCCCGAACGGGGCACCTCGAACTGCTGGCATTTCCTGCGGAGGATGTTGACCTCGTTGGCTTGCAGAGGCGCCACGTGCTGCTTCACCTGGAAGGAGAGCTTCTTGGTGGTGTTCCAGCGCTCGGGCAGGTCCTGCGGCGGGGACGGCGGTCAGCACTGGGCACGTCGCACGGCCGCCGGCCGCGGGGACCGCGCACGGCCCCAGCCTGCGCCCAGCACCACCCACGTGCAGCTGCTGGTGGGTTTCCTCGGGCAGCTCCTCGCCGTACGTCCTCAGCAGCGCGATTGTCTCCCGCAGGGGCTCAAACATGCTGTCCGTAGTCGCCTGCCTGTCTTTGACCCTCATCAAGTGCCCCATCACCTCCACCAGCCCGTCGTAATCTCCCTCGCTGAGAGGCTGAGTCAAGCCAGCATTTGCTTCTTTCATGAAATTTTCTAGCTCCTGGAGACTGAAAGACAGAGGATCGGGGAGTTCACGTGAGCAGGCATCAACGCAACGGAGTAAAAAGTCAAAGCCTGGTTGCTAACAACAGCCCCTATGAACGCTAGAGAAACGGCCGGCAGAAGCTCGCACGCGGGGGCTGGCTCTGCTGAGTACCTCTGTGCAGGGGTTCACCGTGCCGGGGGTGCCCAGGCCCTTCTCCCAGGCCCCTGCCCCCGCTCCGACCCGGTCCTTCGCTCCCCGAAAGCAGAGCCGCCCTTGTATTCCCAGCGCGACGCCGTGGCAGGGGCCGCTCTACCTGGTGGTGACGTGGCTGCCGAGGTGCTGCTTGAGCACGAGGCTCCAGCGCCTGACGACGCCGAGGAGCGCCTGCTTGAAGGGGCGGCAGTCGCCCTGCAGCCAGCCGCCAAAGACCTTGGTGTTCTCCAATCCGGACACCTCCTCATACAGCTTCTCGTAGGCGTCGATCTGGGGACCGGAGCTGGTAACTGCCCTGGGCACGCCAGTGCTCCCTGCCTCCCTCCCGCTCTGCGGGGACGTGTCCCCGTCCCCGGGCGCCTGCCCTGCTCTGCCCACGGGGCCCTCACCTGCTGCTGGAACTGCCCAAGAGTTGGGGGCACGTGGGGCAGGGACTCCTCCGCGTGCAGCTCCAGCTCCTCGGGGGTGAGGGCACGGCCGAAGGTGAGGAACTGCTGCAGGAACTCCTGGGGGTCGTCCAGCCACAGGTGGGAATACGTCTCGAAGGAGGCCTCGTACTCGCTCGCTTGCTTCATGACGCTGACCACCAGCAACACCACCTCCTCCCGCATCTCGCTGAGGTCTGCCATGTCTTCCAGGTCGGTCTGCAGGGACGGGCAGAGCTGCTGGAGCTCAGGTCCGAAGGGGACCCAGGGCATCCTCCACCCGGCGACACACCCGCGGCATCCTCCAGCCGGCAGTGGACCCGGGGCATCCTCCACCCCCCCGCATGAACCGGGGAGAGGCCGACCCGGAGAGAGACGGACCTTGTAGTTCAGCTTTCCCTCCACCAGCCGAGGGATGAATTTCGCACATGCGTAGATGTCCTTGAGGAGGTTTTCCACCAGCTCGAAGAAACTGTTGTCCTCGCCCATCTCCATCGGCGGGCGGTGCCGCACTTGGTCGTCGTACAGCTCCATGCGCGCCTCGAACAAGGGGGCCACGCTGACCTGAAACACGGTGGCACAACCTGCGTGGCTGCCGTCCCCAGCCCGCCCCGGTCCCCTGTCCCCCGCGCCAGCAAAGCGGGGACCCCGGCATCGCGCCGGCGTTTTCTACCCAGGGATTGTGCAGGGGCCACCGAGATGGGCAGGTTTAGCAACTTATTAAGTGTCAGCAGAAACCAGAGGGTTTGTCCCCTGTGCAGCTAACAAATGTACTGGCCCATCCCTAAGCACAGGCAAATAGTCACAAGATAAACCTGAACGTACATCAGGGACCATGTTGCTGAGCAGGAACTGTAAAGATTTGTGAATAAGTTTGAAGAATCCATCTAATATTATTTCATCTATATATTCCACGTAGTTCAGCCATTGCTCTGATGACTTATCAGCCTTAAACAGATCTGCATTTTCCTGCAAGCAGAAAAAAAGTGTGCTAACATTTATCAATACTATCAAGCATATTACCCATTCCTGTCCAACACTGCAAATGAGTCCTCTCCTAGGGCAAGCCAGGGGTTTCTCCTGCGCGACCATCACACAGGCCCTTCTCTTCGTGTCAGCTGTGCCACAGCCAGTGGTCGCAGCCGAAGATCTCGCCCTGAGAAGGCAGCGAGGGCCTGCAATCCATGTAACGTATTCCACGATCTTTTACAGGAGTTTTGGCTCGGTAGAGACTAGGGGATTGTACCCCACACCTGAGCCCAGCACTCACCATTACAAACCACGTGAAAACACTGGTTTTCACAGTACTGCAGCACGTAAGTGTTATATACAATCTTCTCTTAAAACAGTTCTGATTGATTAAAGCATCATGGGATGTCTCTCACCATCACCATGTTCTGAATCTTCACGCCTACATCCCTAATTGCAGCATAGCGCTTGTTTAAGTGAGCCGTCTTCCCATCCAGGTCCAAGAGTGCTGTCTCCTTGTTGTCCTTCCTTTCGAACAAGGGGCTGGCTGAGCACTCCTGCAAGAAAGCGAAGACAGTGCTTTTTTCTGCACTTGGAAAAGAGCGATTCCCAGGAGGAAGCTTACCAAGAAGCGCATTTTTAGAGTGACTAGCAGATGTATGTTACCTCCATAAGGTGGGTGATATTTTCCACGTTTAACTTTGCTTTCTGGATTCTGGTCTCTAAATTATACAAGATATCTCTCATCTCTTGAATGTACTCCATGACACCTGCGAGGAAAATTGATGTATAAGTTTGAGACAGATAACCTTCAAGCCAGGAGCCTAAATCACAGCAAGGAGAACACGGACACTTCAGGGCTATCTGCCACGGCAGGGACATGCTGCCGCCCCGAGACCTGGTTCACCTGCACACACCTGGGCAGCGGAAAGCTGCATTTTGGGTGCAACCGCTGTGCCAAGCGCGGGCGGGCCCCTCTCGTACCTTCGTGGTGCCAGAACAAGGTCTGCTCTGCCTTCTGCAGCTGGCCGTCTATGGTGTCCAGCTCCCCGGCGATCAGCGGGAGCTCCACCGACAGCACCGTCAGCCGGATCTGGGAAGCAAAAGCCCCCCGGTTGGTCCTGCGGGACAGGCAGGGCACCGCGCTCCGGCCTTTGAGACACGTGTTTTTGGTGGCTGGTTTTGCAGAGGAGTCGGGGTCCCTGCTCCACCCCCACAGCGCGAGGAGGGCGCGAGGATGCCGCTGTCACAGCAGAAATCGCGTCTAGCAACAGGCGCTCGCAGAGCCGCCGCGACGGGCAGCGCCCTGGCGTGCCGGGGACGTGCCTGGCGCGTTCAAACCACCCCGGACCTATTCCGCAATATCCCCTTTCTTCAAGGGGCTCCCAGGGAGCCCGAGCCTGGCTTTCGGCAGGGCAAGCGCTCCGGGCGCTGGGGAGTTGCTGCTTTTCCAGGCTGCCCCCCCGTGGAACCTGCCTTGTTGTACCAGCCGACGACGAGGTCCAGGTTGTCCACGAACTTCCGGAACATCCCGTTCTGAGCAAAGAGGCTCACCGCGCTGCCCGGAATATCCCGCTGATTCTGGAAGTTCAAGTACTTGACTTCCCGTAGAACTGCAGCGAGCTGCGAGACACGACGACCGGAAATGACTTGTTATAAAAATTGAAGCATTTCATAAAAGCCTTGTAAAAAAGGCAGATTTACATTCAGGTGAATTATTGTCAGCGCTGCCCAAAGCACAGCTCCAAACCGGCATGCAAATGCATTAGGTAACTGCGGGGTGATTGAGGGTTTTGCCTCAACAAAAGCATCAAAAATAAAGAGGGAGCTGGGCTCGGGCAGCATCTGCTGCAGACGTGGCCCTCCCGCCCAGCAGCTCCTCTGCACAGGCTGTGTGAAAGTGCCTGAGCACCAACCTCTCTGCTGAAGTTCACGCTGATGAGGGACGAGTCAGGGTCTCTCAGTATCAAGGGCTGCTCCAGGTTGAACCGGCAATCCTGGTCGACTCTGCTTCTCCACTCCGCGTAGGTCTTCTCGCGGTACCCTTGCAGCAGCGCCAGCATCTCGTCGTACTTCCCGGACACCAGCTGAGCCTCAGCGCTGGCCATGACGCTGCCCAGGCCGTAATAAATACGTTGATACACGCGTGCGGCAGGGGACAAGACCCGCCGTGGGGCAGAGCCGCACAGGGCTGGGCCTCGCTTACGGGTGGTCGATGGCGACCAGGTCCCTCCTGGGACCCTCCAGCCGCTCCTGCAGCTCCAGCGCCCACTTCAGCCGCCCGGCCACAGGCGGCATGTTTTTGTGGACGGGCGGGATCCCCCCCGCTGACTTCGCGGACGCGATCTGGGCATCGAACATCGTCTTTGCGTTGTCCAGTTCGGTGTTAAACATTTCCAGCAGGGCTGAGTAGTAGGGGGAAACCTCTGCCTTTATCAGAGGTCGTTCCAGCAGCGAAGAAAACATGTGCACCAACTAAAGAAGAGAGAAAAGTGTTAAGTTTTTATACTTCAAAGTATAATAAGCATAATAAAATGATACTGCTGATGGGCATTCCCAAACACAGGGGCATACTGTGCCTAGCTGCAGAAAGTGCCCGTCTGTCTCCTCTGCTTAAGCAAAGAAACGTTTTAGGAGTTTTAGCTTCCAGAGGGGTTGGCTCAGGGAACTGGTGAGTTTTCTTTTTTCTCCCAGAAGCTCGTTTCTGCCTCGGCCACTTTTGTTCAGTGGATCCTCCCACGTGGTAGTGAGTACAAAATTGATGAGAAACTCCAAAATGTGGATTTATTTTTTAAATGGGAGAAAACACAAGATCTTCAGCATTTCCCATGGAAGAGCTTTCTTGGAATTTAAAAATCATCGAACCATTAGCCTTTAGGAAGTAAAAACGTTTTGGCTTTTATGTCAATTGCTTTTGTTTCCGGCAGAAACCTGTTTCATGGACCCATTTGCAACAAGCTGCAGTATTTACATCCTCAGGCTGCATCTTTCTGGGACTCCCATCTCGTCCCTCTGCTTTAACCTGCTGGTGGCTCAGACCAGGACTCGCACATTGAGGCATTTGGCCTCTTTAACAGCTTTCGGCCACCGTTTGTGTGTTTAAGCTCTGTGCAAATCCGCCTGTTTCAGCCGGTTATCGCTGACCTGACACGACCTGACCCGCCTGTGCCGGGAGAGGACGCGTCGCGCCGCGGGCGTGTGTACCTTGACAGCAGACGCCATGCTGTTGCAGTCATTGAACCCTTGGCAAAAGATGGTCGTCAGGCGCCTATCCAAATCCTGAATTTTGGTCTGGAACTCTGCAAAATCTTTATTCAATTGCTGTCAACAAGAACAAAATGATTTGAGCAGTGGTAGCTTCTGCATTTTATTCCCACATCCTTCCAGAAAGGCGCTCATTTAATCTGAAAGGCACTGAGATGCTGCGATTTTCTCTAACGTGAGCGCACTTGTTGCCATGGTGACAATTCTGCATGCAGGTCTGCTGGCTTGTTCCGGCAAGCAATTTTTTTCATTTAGCAAATGCAAACATTTTCACGCCAGCACTCGCTCACCTCTTCTTCAGGATCTAAGGGGTCGTATTTGCAATCGGCAAAACCCCTGACGAGCTCGGAGACCTCCTCGTAGATCTGGAGGACCTGGCTGCCGAAGATGTTGCCCCTCACTCCTCCCAGCTCAACCTTCTCCAGCTTCAGGAACTCGATAGCCGTCTCGTACAGCTCCTGGCGAGCGGAAACACCCGTCGCGTGCGGCTCCTCCAAGCCGCCGGCTCCCCGGTGCTCCGGGGCCGCGGCGCCCGGCCGGGGGCAGCGCGGGAGCTGCCGGCTGCGGGGAACGTGCTGCCGTCCTCGCGGCACGGCACGGGCCGGGCACGAGCCGGCGGCCCCCGCGGTGCCGGCACCTCTCCCTCCCGCAGCCGGGGCCGCGGCGGCGCGCGGGGCGAAGCGCTCCGCTGTCACCTCGATGGTCTTCAGCCGGCGCAGGAAGGTGTCCAGCCTCCGGAAGGCGAGCGACGGGGGGAACTGCCAGGGCTGCGGCTCCTCGCCCTCCTGGAGCAGGGGGGCCGTCAGGGAGCCGAGCGGCCCCCCGGGCCCCGCGGTCCCCCCGCCGCCTACCGCGAAGAACCCGGGCATCAGCTCGGAGCAGCACGCGCCGTAGGACCGCAGGAGGCTCTCGACGGTGGCGATGCTCAGTCTGATCCCGCCCAAGGTCTCCTCTGTTTCTCCTTGCAAGCCTTTCATCACCTCCTCGGGGCTCAGGAAGTTACGGGTCTGCAAAAGACCAGCGGAGCCGCGGGCCTCGGGCGGGCGGCCGCTGTCCCCAGCTGCTCCCGGGCGGCTCTCCGCGACCCCCCTCTGCCCCGCGCCCTCCCCAGCCCCCCGTGGCGGCGGTGCCGGTCCCTCGGTTAAGGGGTGTCTCTCAGGCACCCCGACTCCTCCCATCCYGACCCGCGTCCTGCTCCGACGGCCGGAGGAGGTCGCGGGAAGGGGTGGGAAGCTGGGGCTGAGGCGGTGGGAGCCGAGGAGCCGGCCCGTCCCCAGCCCCTCCGCCCCCGGCCCGGGCGGTACCATCTCGATGAGGAGGTTGCAGATCTCCCGCAGGATGACGATGGCTCTGGCGGGCGTGTTGTAGTGCCGGGAGCGAGCCCACGCCAGGCGGAGCGCGCAGAGCACCCGGGCCAGGCAGGGCTGCAGCTGGGGAGCGGCGCCCCGTCAGCGCCGGCCCCGGGGGCCCCGCGGCCGTGCGGCCGTGCCGCTCCCGCTCGGACCGGGAGGGCAGGCGGTGGCGGCCGCTTTGCCCCGCGCGGCTCACCTGGGCGTAGTCCGTTTGCTCCATCTCCTCCAGCAGGACCTGCAGCGGTCGCAGGTGGAGGCAGATGTCGCGGGCTTCCTCCAGACCTGGGGCAGAGCAGCAGCTCAGCGTCGGCCGGGAGGCTGCCCGCGCCGGGGGAGGCGGATGCCGGGCCGTACCCGCAGCCACGTCGCCGAACACGGTCTCCAGAGCGGGCCAGTAGCAGCTGTTGGCTTTCCGCAGGATCTCGGCGATGGCGGAGACGCGGGGCGAGAGCAGCTGGGGGGACGGCAGCGGCTCAGTGCCGGGTCAGGGGGGTGGCGGGGCCCCGGGGGGGCTGGGGCCGGTACCTGCTCGTTGATGCACTGCAGGTTGTCCAGCCGCACGCGCCAGAACTCGAACTCGGCCCGCGGCAGCGGGTGCAGCCCCTCCAGCAGCGGCTGCGCCGAGTCCTTGCTCAGCACGTCCCCGATCTGGTGGGACCAGTCGATGATGGTGGTCTCGATGGCGTGCAGCAGGGAGCTGTCGGGGGCCGGGCTGCAGGGCGGCGGGGTCACGCTGCGGCGCGGGGCCGGGTCTCGCGGCACCCCGGCACGCAGCGGCGCCCGCGGCACCCACCTGTGCAGCGCGGCGCTGGAGCCGGCCGGGCCGTCCGGGTGCTCGGGCAGCGGCAGCAGCGGCTGCCCCCTGACCTTCCCCCCCATCACGAACATCTCGTTCTTCAGCCGCCGGGCTCGCCGCGCCACGTCCTCCGCCACCACCCGCGGCCACCCCGCCACGTTCTGCTCGCTCAGGAGCAGCGGGTGGACCACCTGCGGGAGAGGGTCCGTCGGGGCGCCCGGCCGGGGGGCACCGCGGGGCCAGGGGCCGCCCCCGACCCACCTCCTCCACCGTGGTGATGAGCTGCTCCACCGGCGCGGGGCTGAGGTCGCCCACCAGCAGCGCGGCCGCGCAGTTGTCGCGGGTGATGTTCTCCCGCTTGCGCTTGACGAAGTAGACGCCTTTGCCCCTGAGGGCGGGCGGGAAGCGGGCGGCGGGCAGCAGCTGCCCGGCGGGGCTCGGCGCCAGCACCAGCTCCAGCGCGTCCGGCTGCTCGAAGAACTCGCTCAGGGCGGCCGCCGCCTCCTCGCTGCCCACGAACTTGGGCCACTTGTCCGGCTTCAGCCGCAGCAGCGCCGTGGCGAAGCGCTCCATGAAATCATGCCGCTTGTCCGGTGTCGCCATCCTGCCCGCGCCGCGCCGGGATGGGATGGGATGGGACAGGACGGGGCGGCTGCGCTCCGGGGGCCGCGCGCTGCCGGGTGGGAAGGGGCGGACGCGTCACTCAGCCAGGGACGACCGCTCCAGACCCTGGTGCCGGCTGCGCCCTCCTCGCCGCCCGGCCCCGTCTCCACCCCTTCTGCATGCTGCAGCCTCGGAGGGAGCCGGCTGGAGCATCCCTGCCCAGCCCCGTCGCCCCCCAGCCTGCCCCGGCCCTGCAGGCCCCATTGCCCCCAGCCCCATTGCCCCCAGCCCCACTG
>PTFA01000451.1:99894-110002 GCA_003342895.1 Casuarius casuarius
CACCCCCAACCCCGTTAACCCCCCGGCTCCCAGCCCCAGCGGGCACCGACCGCCGTCCGCAGCCCAACTGACTCCAGCCGACAGCCGCAGCCAACTGCCGCGGAACCGCGGTGCAACCGCCGCAGAACCGCGGTGCAACCGCCGCGGCGGGGCCAGAGCTCCGGCCCCCACCTCCCGCCCGGGCTCGGCGTCGCCGCTGCCCTCGTGCCGGGCGGGCGGCCGCATCCCCTCCCCGCACCCCACCGCCCCGGTGCGACGCGGGATCGCCTCCGTGTTGATGCCCTAGAGCCCGGCCCGTGCCAGGTCCGGTGCACGCTCCCCGGGCACGGAGGGGCGAGAAAGGGCCCTTGGGGCGCGCAGGGCCGGCTCCCGCCTCCCTCCCCGGGATGCCCTGCGGTCCGGCACCCCTCAGACGAGGGCCGGGATGGGGACGGGGGGTGGCTGCGGCCCCTGCCCCCCGGGCGGGCGCCCCACTGCTCCCTGGCACTGGTGCGAGGGGCAGCGCTGGGTGCGTCCAGCCCGCGGCACGCCGCCCTGCCCTGCCCTGCCCGCACCCCACGCAGAGACCACGCGAGCGCCGAGGCTGAGCGCAGGGTCGGTGTTTATTTGCTGCAGATCCTCAGTACTAGTTTACAAGGCCGTGGCAAAAAAAAAAAAAAAGAAAAGTTAGAATCAGAATAAAAAATTCCTGCCACACCGCCGCCCTCCCGGAGAGAGGTCTCTGCACGGAGCAACGCCGACGTACAAAATAATCTAAAAGGAGAAAACTATACAGAAATATTTACACCTCTGATAAATAGACTAATACTGATCCAAGTGCCTCTCTCCGGGCCTGTGCGCGGCAGCGGGGGAGCAGGACGAGACGCGGGTGTTGGCACAGGCGGCGGCAGGCTCTGGCTCCGGCCCCGGCCCCGGGGATCGCTGCCGCGGGAAGCGCGCCCGAGCCCACCGGCGGCCGGCCGGGCCCTCATCGGGTGCTGCCCCTTGGACCCCGCGGCCGGGCCGGGATGCAGCGGTGCCCGGGGCTGCATCGGTGACAAGCTCCGGCCCCGACCCCCGGGACCGTGCCGCTCGGCGCGTCCCCCGGCGCGGGAAGGGAGCCCGGGACAGACCCGGCCCTCTACAACGAGGGCCGGGAGCGGTGCCTGCGCGGGGCTGTTTCCCAGCCACCCCCCGAAACCGCCGGGTGCCTGGCCCTGGGACGGGGTGCCCAAGTGCCCCAGGACCACGTGCTCCACGGGGCTCCCCGTGCTGCCTCCGGCCCCCGGAGCGCGCCTGCCTCCCGCGCGGCACCGCCACGGCCATGCGGAGCGGGAAGGATGCCTCCCGCGCCCCTGCCGGCTCCAGCATCGCCCGCGGGGCCGAGCGAGACGGGGGGACAGCGCTCGCCCGCGGCCTCTCCCGCCCTGCAGCCGAGCGCCGTGCAGAGCGGGCGAGCGCCGGGGCTCCCTGCACGCCGGGACGGCCCGGCCCGAGCCCTGCCTGCACCCGCGGGGAGGCTGCTCTGCCCGCAGACGAGGTCCTGGGGACGGGGCAGTCCCGGCCCGGGGGGCCAGACCCACCGAGACGCCCGTGCCCCTGCCCACCCCCATGGTAAAGAAACTGCGAAGCTGAAGCTAGGTCCTGGGCGAGGGGGCCCGGCTGCAGAGCGGCCCCAGCCCCGCAGCGGGCTCGCGCCGTCTCCGGACGCCCGCGCTGCCTGGGACGCGCCGGTCTTGCAGGGCCAGCGAAGGCTGCTAGTGTCTCTTGGTGGAGGACACCTTCTTCTTCCGGGCAGCCAGCATCTCGTAGAAAGGGTCCCTGCTGATCGCTGCCCTGGCAGAGGGAACGAGGGCCGCCTTAGCCGCGCGGCCGGCTGTGAGCAGCTCCAGGCGCGGGGCTGCCCTGCCCGGCTACCCCCGGTGCCAGCTCCCCCCACTCCCGCGGGGTGCCCCAGCCCGGGGGAGCACACGCAGGGTGGCAGCCGGGGCCCCCCCGCTCCCCGCCGGCCCCGTGCCCGGCCGCGGGCTCCCCGGGGCAGCACTCACTTGATGCACTTGATCCACTCCTCCTTCTCCTCGGGGGTGGGCGCGGAGATGCGGTACACCGTGTGGTTCCCTTCCACCACCCGCCCGTCCGCCTCCGTCTTGCAGGCCTTGATCACCTGGTCCTTGTTGTCGGGGATGTAGAGCTCGAAGCAGTTCTGGGGAGGGAGGAGACGGCTCAGAGACGGCCGCTGCCCTTCCGAGAGGGAGCCCAGGAGGGACGAGGCACGAGCAGGGGGGCTGCGGGTGCCCCCAGCGCCTGGACGGGGATGGACCATCGCCCGGAGCACCCCGGTACCCCGGCGGGATGCTGAGGCAGGCGGCCCCGGTCGGAGTCCTCCTCCCGGGTGCCGGGAGCTGCGGCACCCGCGGCGCCCCCTTCTCCGCCACCCCCGAGGACCCCCCCAGGGCTCACCGGCTTCTTGGAGTCCTCCACCTCGCGGATGCTCAGGTTCTCCAGGGGGATGATGCCCCGCGGCTCTTTATCCTGAGGGGGCCGAGCAGAGAAGGGGGGTCAGCTGCAGAAGCCCCCCTCCCCGAGCACCCCCGTGCACGGCCCTCCGGCGCTGCCCGGCCCCCGCGGTCCGCATCCCGCATCCCTGCGGCCACCGGCACCCAGGGGGACCCGCAGCCGCAGGGACCGCGGCCCGCGCCGGTGCTCAGCGCCCCGGGTGCCGCCTCCAAGCCGAGCCCAGCCGGCGCCGCGCGGGCAGGACGCGGGGTCCCTCCGGCCGCGCGGCCACTGACCGTGGTGTACTCGAAGTAGTAGAGGCAGTTGTCGGTCAGGATGAACCAGCGTCGCTTCCACGTCTTCACCCTGCCGCCTGGGAGCAAAGGGAGGCGGGTCGGCGCGGCCCCGGCGCCGGGCGGGAACGCGGCACATCTAGGCTACGGCAGCGCTGGAGCCCACGGCACGGACACACGGACACACAAGCACCCGGGCGCAAGCAGAGGCGGCCGGCCCCGTGCACGCCCGGGCGGGCGCCGCGGCGGCAGCAGCAGCAGCAGGCAGCACAAACCACGGCGACAGGCCACGAGCGAGAGCGGAAAGCAGACGGATGAGGATGGAGGCGGAGGATGGCGAGGGCAGGGCCGGCCGGTGCCGAGCAGCTTCCGCGGAAAGCGCCGGTTCCCCAGGGGCCAGCGCGCCCCGAGCAAACGCGTCGGCGCGGTCACGGGGCTCGCAGCGAGGGAGCGCGGGGCTTTCCGGGGCGCAGCGCCTGCTCCGGCACCCCCGGCGCGGGGCTCGCAGGTGCTCGGTTTGAGGAAGTTACGCAGCCTCCCCCCCCAAAAGGAGAAGCTGGCTGCTCTCCGGGGCCGCGGCATCGCCGGACCCCGCTCCAGCACCCTGGGGCGCCGCGAACCCGGGAGAGCCCGGCTCCCCCCGGCACGCTGCGGCTCGGCGTGGGAGCGGGGGGCAGCAGGGACATGCGGCGGCACCGCGGGCGCGCTGGGGGACGGGCTCATCTCCCCGGCACAGCCTGGCTGCGGCAAAGACCCCCCCCAAAGACCCCCTGCCTCCTCCTCGCCCCCTGAACCCGGCCGGAGCTGGACCCCCATCCCTCACCCCTGAACCAGCTGGTGCCAGCGTTTCCCAGGAGAAAAAGGCCCCGCTCCCCCCTCCCGGAGCCAAGCAGCCCTTCCCACCCAAACCCCGGTGTGACCCTCCCCAGCCCCATGGCGCCGTCCCCCCCCCCAGCCTGCGCCTGGCTCCCCCAGGCCCTGGCCCCAGCCGGGAAGGGCCACGGGGCGCCCGGCTGCGCAGGCAGCTCGGGGTGGGGGGGGCTCCAGGGCCCCTCTCCCGCTGGCCGTGCCAGCCCGGCTCCGGGGGGGGGGAGCGCTGCCGAGCGGCTCCTCCAGCCCCTCCAGGCACGCGGCGCCCGGGCTGGGGCCCTTCCCGAGGACACCCCGAAACACCCCCCAGGCGCCGTCCCCCCGCAGCGCCGGGGCGAAGGGCCGAGCCCCCGCGGGGCCAAGCACGGAGGCGGCTGCCCCGGCCTCGTCCCCCCGGCCCGAGAGCACCCTGGGGGCCGGGGCGGCGGAGGGGGGGCCCCGGGGAGCACTCGGCGCTGACGAGGCCCCCGGCCAGGTCCCTGCCCTGGGCGGCCGCGGGGAGCGGGTGCCCCCGGGCAGGCGAGGTCCCGGGGCGGTGCGGTGCGGGGCGGTGCGGTGCGGTGGGTTAGCAGCAGCAGCAATGAGACTAATCACCAGCAATTAAAAACGAAAAGGAAAGAAATCAAGGAAGCCCCAGCGGCGTGAGCAGAGCGGGGAGAGGGGTACGTACCTCCTGGAGTTGGGGGAAGGAAAGGAAGAGCCAAAATCATGGAAACATACAAATGAGGGAGAAAAGAAAATTAAAAAAAAAGGAAAAAAAAAAAAAGGAAACCCCAAAGAACTCGCCCCCCCTCGCCCCGCGCGGGCCAGCAGGGCGGGACGGCAGCGGGGAGCCGCGAGGGGCGGCCGGAGCAGGGGCACCGCCGCGGGCACCCGCCGCGGCCTGGCTCGCTGCGGCTCTGCGGGACCGGCCCCCCCGCCGGCCGGGGTGGGGGCCCTCCCCGGGGGGCCGGAGGAGGGCAGGGAGGGCCGGGGCTCCCGACCACGGAGCCCTTTACGGGACGTGCGTCCCCCTCGCCGCCCTGTTAGCGGGGCTGGAGGCGAGGCAGCCGCGGGCGCAGGGATGCTCCGACGTCCCCTCCGACCTCCCAGCTGCAAACGGCCCCGGCACGGGCGGGAGGTGACCTGCCCTCGCACCGGTCCCTTCTGCCACGGGCTGGGCAGCGGGGCAGGGCTCTGCTCCAGGCAGAGCACGCGGAGGCATAAGGCCCCTCTCCCGCCCCGGGGGGGTGGCGATACAGCAGAAACACCCCCCAGTTAGAGGACGGCGTGCCAACGCCAGCAAGAGCCCCAGGGAAAGGCCGCTGCCGGAACCGGCTCCTGCCAGCACCCGCCTGCCTCCCGTCCTCACTCGACCCAGGCGGAAAGTTCCCTAACAGCTGCCGAGATGAGAAGCCGCAGGAGCCAAGGCGCGGGGCACGGCTCGCGGTCTGCGAGCGCCGGGGTCTGCGGTGGGGCCGCGGGGATGCCATGCACGCTGCCTGCATGTGGAGCCGGGATGCGGGGTGGTAATGCTGTGGGAAGGTGAGGCGGGGACCGGTCTGCGGCATGGAGGGGGACACGCAGCCCGGGCAGCTCGCCGTTCGCTCCCCGGGGCCCGCTCCGACAGGACGCGGCCTGGCCGTGACGTGGTGACGAGAAGGGCCTCGCGGTCTCTGTGCTCGGACACCAGACCCCGGTACCAGCTCTGCGCCCCAGGACTCGCCCATCCTACAGCGGGCGACGCAGGCAGAGTCTCCCGGGAAGCCTGCCTGGCCCCACCGCGGGGCCTCGCCAGCCGCGGCTGCGGTCCTGCTGACGAGCCCGGGGAGACGGAGGGCTGCTGGGCGCACGGACACCTTCCCCGCGAGCTGAGCCCGTGTCTGCAGCCCCCCGGCCCTCGGCAGAGCCGCACTCCGGAGCTGGGCCGGGGGCGAGGTGCAGGCAGCCTGGCGCCGGGTCCTGCTTCCAGGCGGGTGGCTTGCACCCACGGCCCAGCTCCATCCCCAGCGGAGCTTGTCCTCCCCGGGCCACATCCTCTCCTCTGCCAGCACTCACCTAGCTTCAGGAGCCAGCCCTCCCGGTCGGGGTTGAAGAAGGTGTGGGTGAGGTCATTGCCGTCATCCTCGGGGATTTTGAAGGGTTCGTTCTTGATGCTTTCATAGAGATTCTGATACAGAGACACATGGTGTCACCCCTGCCCCTCGGGAGCCCTGCGAAAGGCCGGCTCTGCACCCCAGTCCCTGGCCCTCTGCAGCCCATCCCTCACCCTGAGCAGCTCCTCAGGTAGGTCCCCCCCGTCGTTGATGCCTCGGTTCATGGCAATGAAGCGCTCCGCCGTGGGCTTGTCCTTGACATTGGGGTTGTGCAGGCTGGTGTTCAGCATGATGATGGCGAAGGAGAGCACGTAGCAGGTGTCTGCAGGGACAGCGGGGAAGTCAGCGGCAGTGCCGGGCCGCTGGGGGAGGGCGCTGGGGCGGCCTCTCACCTGTGGACTGGAAGACCCCGGGGTTGCACTGGCAGTACCGCTGGGCGAACGCCTCCATCATCCGGTCGATCTTCTGAGCCTCGCCAGGCAGCCGGAAGCTCCACAGGAACTGCCTGCGAACAGCGCGGTGTCCCACTGCTTTAGGGACTCCAGACCCACTTGCCGCCAGCCCTGCGCACGCCGCTGCGTCCCACCGCAAGCCCTTCGCCTGCCTCCCCAGCCGGGGCGCAGCCCCCTGCCCCAGCCCCAGCCCCTCGCTCACCGCAGGGCCTGCACGAGGTTGAGGTCGGTGAACTCGTGCAGCTCCACGAAGGCGTGCAGAACTTGGATGTTGAACTCATCCCTGTGGGAACAAAGCCAGGGCACGAGGGATGCATGATCAGCCAGTCCTGTGACTGCCGAGCTGCAAAGGGCCCCATCTCCCCCTGCCCTGTCCCAGACTCTGCTTGTTCGCGGGTGGGAAACCTACAGCTTTGCCCCAGCCCTAGTCCCGGGCTGGTTTGTGTGCCCAGGCCTTCTGCAAGTGCCAGCCACAGATCAGAGCCCACCAGCCAGCCCTGGCACTCAGCAAGGGGCTGGCACGAAAGGCTTGTGCCACAGCAGGCCAGCGGCCCCGTGTGCTGCTCGGGACCTGCAGCCAGGCCCATAGGACGTGCCTGCGACCCTGTGCCTGCACTCAGCCGGCGGGGCTGCCCAGGGAGCTCGAAAAGCTGCTGCGTCTCATCTCTCACGTTGTGACCCTGACCCCGGGACACCCTTGGGAGACCCGTTCCCGGCCCAGCGTACCTCTCGCCCAGGTAGTCGCCGATGGCCGTCTTGTTGAGGCCCTCCCCCTTGTAGAGGAACTGCGCGATATCCTCGCACGTGTTCTTCAGCAAGTCGTTCTCGATCAGGAACTGGATGCCCTGGAGCAGTGCAAGAGGTGCTGCTCACCCACCAACCCACTCCCCGCTTCCCCAGCCGCTGCCCCAGGCGCCAGCTCTGCCCCCAGCTCAGGGGGACGGCTAGGCACCCCGACCACGAAGCAAGCAGAGCCCCAGCAGCGCCCCATCCCCAGAGAGGCCGACGAACGCCTTTTCGACGTGGCCCTGTTTGGAGCCTGGTCCTCCGCCGCTGCCCGGCACGCCCCAGCAGTACCTTCTTGGGATCCATGTTGAACTTCTTCCTGCCCATCGCCACCTGCTTGTTCCTCTGCATGTTTTTCCTACGAGGCACAAAACAGCTCTGAGTGCCGAGGAAAGACCTGGCTTCCACCTGCTCCCTCACCCCTCGGGCAGAAGGTCAGCGTGGACAGGAAAGTGCGCTGAGCTCCTTCAGCCGGCCCTGACCCCCAGCATCGAACCCGGGCACAAGCTGCAGCGGTGAGGGCAGCACACGTCTCTGCCCAGCTCCGCAGCGGCACGGAGCTGCCGCCAGCCTGCTGGGCCCCAGAGCAAAGCTGCTGCCGAGCCCAGGCCAGGCCAGAGCGGGGGTGACCAGAGAGCATCCCCACGGGACCCTCTGCGTGGGGAGAGGCCGGGCAAGCCCCGGCGGCTCGGCGCGGCAGCGCTCTGCGGAGAGCAGCCTTTATGCCCCAGCGGGGCCAGCGTGAGGGTGACTGGGAGAGACGCTGCGAGTCGGCTCCCATCGGCTGTCAGGGCCCCTAATCCCACGCTGGCACCGCCGGCACCAGCTCAGAATAACAAAGTYGGACAGTCTCTGTGGCCAGACAGGGGCTGAGGCTTGGAAAAACAGACCTAGAGCAGCCATTCAGGCTGGGATCCTGTTGCCGCACCGAGGAATTAAGAGCGCCTGGGAACGCCACCCGCACCGGCGCGCGTGGGACGGGACGCGCCGCTGGGCTGCCGGCGGCTGCCGCACCACGCGGGCAGGCTGGTGCCCAGGGCGGCCTCGCTGCAGGGGAAGGGGCTTGGCGGAGGCCCCGGCCTGCCAGGGACCAGTGCTGCGGCGGTCCTGGGGCGGCAGAGGACTCACCTCTCCTCCGTGGACCCCAGGTTCTCGATCTCATTCGTCACTTCTGCTATCTCATCTTTCAGCCGCTGAGGGAAGAGACATGAGCTGAGACAAGGGGTGCCTCTCCCTCGCAAACCCACCCGGTTCTGGGCAGTGAGGGGCCCAGGAGCCCCCCTCCCTCCCACATCCAAGAGCAGGCAGGATATCCCCACGGACCGGGACTCGACGGAGGCAGGAATGACCCCACGGTCACCCGGGGGCACCCTGCGACGGGCACCCTGCAGTGAGACCGGGGATCTGAAGGTCAGGCATCCCAGCTCCGAGCCAGTACCCTGTGGCCATTCCCCACCCAGAGGCCCAGACGGACCCTCCTTCCCCCCCGCCCCGAGCACTGCCCTGCGGCTGAACCAGCTCCTGGGGCGTTTGGCACGGGGGAGCTGGGTGCACCCACTGCTAATCSCCCGGCAGCACCGCCGCGCAGGAAGGAAGGGATTCGGAGGTTAACAAAATTATCTCCTAATCCCTTTAGACCATGCCCAGCATATGGCAGTAATTAGCCTCTGCTGCCTTAATCACRGACATGACTGACGAGTGTCCCAGATGAGCGCTGACCCCGCAGTCCTTTGCCAGGGCAATGGCCTGGCCCAGAACCACGGCCCCTGCCCGTGCCAGGGAGGGGACGGCCCGGGAGACGCCAACGCCTCGGGGCAAGGCGCGAGGAGGTGCAAAGCCCAGGGCTCCGCAGGGCACAGGGAAAAGCCGCTGCCCTCCCTGCCCTGCAGGACAGGCTGGTTTCCAGCTGGGGCCTACGTCCCCCGCAGGGACCCTCTCCCCAGCCTGCCAGGGCCTTGCAGCAGAGAGCCCCCGCCACGAGGAAGCAGGGGGACAGATCAGGGGCTCCCTGCAGCAGCTGCTGGAGTCCCYCCATGGGCCCGGCTCTCCCTGCCCCGCATTTCCAGCAGCTCCAATTTTCTGSCCCAGAAATTCCGGGAGAGCCTCTGCCGGCCGCGAGGAGCAGCAGCGCTGGCAGGGCAGGGGGACGGGAGCACAGGCGGGAGCGACAGCCGACCCGCACCCCTGCTGCACCCCGCTCCCGTAAGGGCTCCGCGGGCCTCCGGCACCCTGCGGCAAGCGGGGCCGGACCCTTCCAGCTGCTTCAGGCGGGAATGGGACCAGCGGCCCCATGCTCCCCCCGAGGCCCCGCTCCAGAGGCCGAGCACCAAAAGCCGGGCCGGGGTGGCCCCRCAGCAGCAAAGCAGGGGGCTCCCCGCAGCTCTGGTCCTCCAGGCCAGCACATCCTCGGTCTGGGCCGGGCAGGGAGGCCCCAAGGGTCCCACCGAGCAGCCAGCCCCACAACCACCCCTTCCCCATCGCTCCTGCGGAAGCAGCAGCGCGGCCGGGACAGGCAGGACAGCCCCGAGCCAGGCAGCCTCATTCCCCGGCAGGGCAGGGAACAGCTCGCTGGGCCCTTGAGCGGTTTCTCACCCTCCCCTTCCCAAGAGCCACGTAAAAGACCCCGAACGGGGCTGCGCATGGTCCTGCCCAGCGACACGTGCTGCCTCCCGCGGCGATAACCCCGAGCGCGAGGCTGCGCAGGCAGGGGCAGCAGGAGCACGTCCAAGGAGGCACCGCGCCGGCCCTCAGCGCCGTACCTGTATGTCAGCCAGCAGCTCCTGCTTGCGGCGACGGATGTTCTCCAGCTCCTGGCACTCCTCCGGGGTCAGGTCACTGGGCACTGGGAGGACACACGGCCAGGTTAGCACAGGCGGCCTGGAGAAGCCGTCCCCGGTCACGGCCGGGCCAGCGCCAGGCTCCCCGTCCGCATCCACGCGCCGCCCTCCGCTCTCCGCGGAGCTGCTGGGTCGCCGGAGGACGGGGGCTGCCGGCAGCCCCCTCCAGCCCCGCACGGCAGCACAGGGGTTGCCGAGTGCCCCCGCCGGCGCGCGAGGAATGCAACGGCCACGCGCATTCCTGCCGCCGAGCAGCGAGCGGCCGCGGCGCGGCGGGGGAGCGGGCTCCGGCCTGGCGCTGCCGGAGCCCTGCTGATTCA
>PTFA01000451.1:120806-131839 GCA_003342895.1 Casuarius casuarius
GCGGGGGGGCACAGGGAGGGCAGGGCCCGGCCCACCCGCGGAAGACGAAGGGCTGCACCGGGGCCGGCAGCGAGGGCAGGGCAGAGCCTGGGGCACGAGCCCAGCAGCAGCAAGCTGCCCCGTCCTGCTCCCAAGCCCCAGGACCACAGGGGCAAGCCCTGACCCCCCCACCCCCCCCCCAGGAGGGGCAGGCAGGCTGGGGCAGGGGGGCTGGGGCATCCCCGTGCAGTGCACTGTGCCGGACAGAGCAGCACGGGGACAAGAAGGGGCCCAGGAGCAGGTTTGGAGCATCCCTGGGCAAGAAGCAGCTCCAGCACCAGGGAAGAGCCCGGGAGGGACGAAGGGCAGCCGCAGGGTTCCCAGCACTGCTGCAAGCCAGGGCCGGGCTCCCACTCCCCCCGGGAAGCAGATGCCACCGCTCACCCCACTGAGCAGGGACTAGTTGCAGGCACTTTCCCCTACAGCCCCCCCAGCCTCGAAGCCCGGGATGAGCACAGCCGGAGAAGGGCTGTGAGGAGAGGAGAGGCAGCTGCACATCCCACCCTGCCTCCGCCTGCGCAAGGCAGCTGGCAAGGACGGAGGAGCTTGGGCAGCTCCGAGCTGGGGCAGAGCCAGCGCTCGCAGGCAGCAGAGGAACTGCCGGGGGGGCCGGGCACGGCAGCACCCAGCTCGGGGCAGGGCAGAGGGTGCCCCCCACCCCTGGAGCTCCACGGGCTCTTCCCCAGCTACCGCCGAGGGGAGGAAGAGGGGAGGGAGGCTCCCCCCTACCGCAGGAGCCCTGGGGGTCTGCGAGGACAGCGTTCCCAGAGAGGGGAACACAAAAGGCTTCAAACACTCCAACCACGCGGCTCAGGCCTGGCACAGTATATAGCAGCCGGGGCCGAGAGCCCTGCAGAAACAGTTGGACACCCGCGAGCATCGTCCGTCCCCGCACCAGAGCGGGGAACGCGGCACGGCGGGGCAGGCGGCCCCTCCGCTCCCCTCTTCCGCAGGACGCTGGACACCAGCCGCTCCGAGGAACGCCGCTCCGAGGAACGCCGCTCCTCGGCCCAGGACTGCTCCACTCGCTCCTGACCGCAGGACGCAGCCCCTTCCCCTGGGATGAGAGGGGCAGCGTTAGCACGCGGAGGCGGCTCCTGCCCTCCTCCCAGCCCCGGCGGGGCCACTCACCCTCAGAGCCGGTAGCTCAGACTGGCCACCTTGGCAGGATGCGTCACAGACCAGAAGTTGCGCTTGCTCTGCAGCTGCTGGAAAGCGTTGAAGTGTCTCCTCCGCTCCCGCTTCAGCTTCTTACACTTTTTCACCTGTGCGGAGGCAGGAGGACTCTCAGGGTCAGGAAACAAAGCGCTCCCTGCCCTCCCCCCCAGTCCGATCCCCGAACGCAGCCAGCACTCACCCTTCCCCTGTCAAACTCCTCGTCCCATTCATCAATGACCGTCTCACTGCGGGCCCAAGCTGCGTCCCGAACAGCGTCCTGGCTGACAGCCGAGATCTCACCGTCCCAGGTCAAAACTACAGAGCGGAGCCGTGAGCAGAGACGACGGGGCAGCGCTCGTCCCCAGCGCTGTTCCACCACCCCCGGCTGAGCAGGACCCACGCCCCAGGCTAGCAAGGCTGCTGCAGTCTGTGACTCCACAGCACCTCCAAGAGCCCCTCGGCCGGTGCCTCTGGGGAGGCTCTGCCCCATGCCGGGGCTCAGGGCAGCGGGGAGCCACGGGCCACGCTCCCGCCAGCCTGCTCGCCCACCCCGGCCGCGTTACCTGGTTTTCCGTAAGCCTTGTCCAAGGAGTTCCTGAGCAGTTCCTCCACCACGTTGGACTCTTCCTGGCTCCTGCGTCCGGGCTCTGGGCTCAGGGCGGTCGAGCAGTGCTTGTACCCATCTTCGGCCTGGCTGTCCCAGCCACACGTTGCCGCTGCAGAAACAGGAGCGGGTGAGGACAAGTTGGAGGGAGCAGAAGGATTTTCTCTGCTGTGCAATCCCCTAAAGGGATCTCATCCCGAGACACTGTCAGGCATAAAAACAGATCTTTGAGCTCCAAGCCCAGACCAATGGCACAGGGTGTCTGGGCAAACTGTGGCCTGTCCTAGGCAGTGGGACTGGGGGTAGATCTTCCCCCCGCAAGAGGGGCCCAACGCCATGAGCTCGGAGAGGCACACACCCTCACCCAGAGCGCAGCCCGGCAACGCTCCCGCGATGCCAGAAGCACCATGCGGGACTTGCAGCAGACTGGCTGAGGGCAGGGGTCAAGGAGACAGGCACCGACAGGCAATTTGGGGGACTGGCAGCCACAGGACCTGGACACCGGTGCTCTGGCTGGCTCCGCGGGCAGACGAGCAGCCTGGCAGCAGGAGGGGCCGGGCAGGGGGGAGCACAGGGGCAGGGAGGTGCCGCGGCCGTACCTGGAGCGCCGTCTCCGGCACGGGAGCCGTTCGCGGCGGGCTGCTCCGCGGCCGGGCTGCTGGGGCTTTCCCTCCGCTTGCGCTTCCGGTGCTCGCTCTCTCCAGCCCCGGTGTCCAAGCTCGGCTGCTGCTTTGCCCTCCAGGGCTCCGTTTCAGCTCTCCTGAAGCCAGAGAAATCGGCAGGGGTTAACTTGGCCCAGGCAGACCAAAGGCAGGCTGGCGTCTGACCTCGCAACGGGGCAGCGCAAGGCACCCGGTCTCTGTGGGAAGGGCCCAGGGAAAGCCACAGCCCAGCAGCATCCCTGCCGCGCTGCGCACGGGGAGGGCAGCGGAGCCGAGGGGACGGGTGAAGCCACCTCCAGCAGGCCAGCGCTTTAGCCGGCATCGCTGCCTCGGGGAGCAAGGCCTGTCCCGCCAGAGACAGGAGCCACCTGAGTGCAGACCCAGCTCAGCACCCCGAGGGCAGCCCGACTTCACACAGCTGAGCTGAGCTGTTCAGGCACTCGAGTGCCCGCCTGGCCCCTCACCTGCCCGAGGGCAGCACCCCAAAGCAGCTCTCTTCTGTCTCCTGTGCTCTCCTCTTTCTCTTTTTCTTCTTGAGCRGGGAGATGGGCTCCGTGCTGGGGAAGCGGCTGGGGTCCAGTGCTTGCCGCTTGGGCCTGCTCTCCACATCCTGACTGCCCAGCCCCTCCCTGCCACCGCTGGGATCTTTGACTGCTGTCGTCCCCTTCCCTGCAGGGGACACCGAGCCCTCCTGAGCCAGATGCTTCCTCTTCCTTGGGGGGCTGGAGAGTTCATCCTTGCCATTCACAGCCAGGGCACGTGGGCTACCCTCGGCTTCAAGATGTTGCTTTCGCTGCTTCTTTTTGGAGGAACCAGGGATGACCTGGCCGGGCCCCTTCTCCCGGCTGCGGGGGGAAAGGTGGTGCAAAGAGCAGGGAGTGGAGCCGTTGGTCAGGGGGGCGGCTGGGAGCCGAGGGGCTGAGTCGAGGATGAAGCTGAAGGCAGGCTTTTCGGGATTTGGCGGTTTGAGCGCAGATGAGGACAGCCTGGAGGACAGGAAAAGAGGCTGACATGATCTGAAGGCCAAACGAGGGGTGGGAGTCCCTTCTCTTCCTCCCCATCCCGCAGGGCACAAGCACAGCGCCCAGCTGGTACCATCTCAGCCAGGTAGCCACGAAATCAGAGCCAGAGCCTGCTCTTAGGGCAGCGGCTGCAGGCACACGCAGTGGCCCCGCATCTGCCCCATGCCAACGATGCAGAGCACCACGCGCTCCCTGCACCAGACGGGGAAAGGACAAATGCTGCTGCTGCATAGCAAGGAGACCAGGAAGGGCAGGACGGAGAGGGGCTGCTCACGGAGCATGAAGCATTTCACAGAACAGAGCCCCAGGAGACCGGCCCAGATGCCGGGGTCCAGGTGCTGCCAGCAGAGCATGTTATCTCCTGGTGCGGTGCCAGCCCAGCCCAGCCGGTCATCCAGGAGACCCTGCCCAGCAGGCACGGAACTGCCCCCCCGAATCCAGTCACCACTCTGCCAGAACGGGATCTGGACCAGCCCGGTGCCCCCTGATCCCATGGGACGTTAGAACAGGGTCAGACCCTGCACAGCATCCTCCCCACCCCCTGTCCCCAATCAGGGGGACTGCACTGCCTCTGGGACCCAGAGGAAGCCCTGCCAGCCAGGAAAAAAGGAGACCTGGCTGATCAAGTCATCCCCGAGCCAGCTGCGATGCCAGACAGCTGCCTCAGGGACTACGCCAGGGCTGCTGCCGGCTTTGCTGCAGCGCAGGAGCCTGGGAGCTACTCGTGCCGCTTACCTGGGCTTGCCGAAAGGCCAGGGAGAGGTGGAGTCGGGGTGGGTGGTGGTCGTGGGGTAGGTGTGCTCAGCAGATTGTGGGTGAGGTTGCGCGCGGCGGTCACTTCCGCTCGCCTTCCGCGGGGTGCTGCCCTGCAGTTATCGACATAAATAAAAACTTGGTGGTCTAAAGAAAGAGGTTTCCGTGAGCCAAGAGGAGAAAATAAAAAGGGGAGCCCAGAGAATGGGGAGGGGAACAGACACAGAGGGGGAGAGGGAAGTGGGGGATGGTAGAAGAAGAGTCAGAAGTGTTTTCAGTTAGAAGCACAAAGGAAAAAAGGAAGGAAGGAAGTTTAAAGAACAGAAGTCCTAGAGCACAGTCCTGGGGCAGACCTGGCTCCGCAGCTGCGTGGCAGCGCCCGGAAGGCCGGTCCCACACCGCGTGCGGGATTCCCACACCCCCCCGGCTGGGAAGAGCAGCAATGCTGCAGTTTTCCTGCTACAGCTCACCCCTTCCCGCTCACCCAAGGGGACATGGGCTGCATGGCTGTGGCCTGCGCTACGCTGAAAAGGCTAGTGACACCCCCACTCCCCCCCCCCCTCCGCCCCCCCGCAGGGACTGGCACAGCAAAGACTCGGAGTCCTGAGTGGAAAAGCGAGAGCCATGTGTCCTGCATCACTCAGGGATGCAAACAACCCTGGGAGCAAGAGGGGCGTGACCAGCAGCAGGGGCCTGACCCCACACCCCTGCCCAGAGGGACGGCAGGACTCTGCCACAACCTCGCGGTCGAGGGGCTCTCCCCGCCCACCGCTGCCATAGGAAGATACCCGGCACCGTCACTGCACCTGCCCCAGAGCACGAGCACATGCTAAGAGGACACGAGGCACCCGGTGAGATCTCGGGAGAGAAGCCCAGACTTACCTTTTTGGCAGACAGCGCCGGTTTCTTGGCCGGTGGCGGTGACATGGTGCTGCTCAGTTCCAAAGTTGTGTTGCTCAATAAGGAAGATTTCGATTTTGCCAGCTTGGAGTCTTCAGGGCCAGCCGGACTGGCATCGTGGTCAGCAGGGAGGTCTGCGCCATAGTCCGTTTCCTGAGAGGTGCAGAGGCCGCTGGCTCCGTTCTTGGCCTTCTGAGATGCTTTGGCCGGCTCTCCCGCTCTGCCGTGCGCTGGGCTAGCAGAGCTGCTGCTGCAGGAGACCCTCTCCGGGGTCTCGGCGCTCTCCCCACCGCCCCGGGGCTCCTGGCTGGGCGCAGGCTGTCGCAGCAGCCTGGGTGAGGTAGGCGGCTCCTTGCCCTCCCAGGAGCTCTGCCGGGGGAATTCAGCTTTGGCCCCGCTTGCGCTGCTGGTATCGCAGAAGCCCTGAACTGCTCTGGGTGGAAGAGGCTGCTGAGGGGAGGAGAGCGGCTTCTTGGGCTTCCGGGCTACGTCATCTGGAAGCGATGCTGCTGTGTGAATGGATTTGGTGGCCAGTTTGGGTGAAGGGGACCCAGCGGGCAGCTTTGGCTGAGCGGTTCCGTTCTGCAGCTTGGGCGCAGTCCCGAACGCGCTCCGGGCCACGGGGACTCCTATCTCCTCCGGCCCCTGCAGCTTCTTCCCTTGCGGCGTGTCTGGTCTCTAGACAAAGAGGAAAGAGAAGTTCATCTAGGAGAGCAGCCAGCGAGCTGAGAAGGACACAGAACACCAGCACTCCTCCCCTTCCCCACGACCCGCATGGAAATCCCTGGCGCAGCAGGACCCTTCCAACAGACCCTTCTCCTTCCCGCTGCACCCAACGGATCTCCCTTTATGAGGCTACAGCCCATCTCCCCTTGGTGAGCAGAGGGGTAGCAATCCGGAGTTCAGAAGCATTGGCCGAGAGCAGCCTTCAGGACTCACCCGACCCATCAGCGGCGAAGACGTAGGCCCATTGGTCACCGTTTTCTTGATGTGATCAGAGACGCCAGCACGGCCAGGCAGGCTGGAGGCAGCTTTGGCAACCGGCCCTTCAGAGCTCTTCCTGGCGCTGGGGATCCTGGGGAAGGCAAAGAAACGCACGTATTAACTGGGAGAATCTGAGCAACTGGAAGGCCAGGTCTTGTCAGAGATGCACAGAAGAAAGAGGAGACAAACTCAGACAGAAGCTGCTGTCCCCTGACCTACAGCGAAACCATGACGAGGGGCCAGACCTCTCCCCCAGCAACCCTCCTCCCAGCCAGGGCACGCAGACAAGCACTGGGGTTACTTGGGCCAAGCTTCCTTCCCACCTCCAGGCATGGGCTACCAACCCTACCCCGAAACGCAGCAGGCTGAAGAGCAGCAGGCAGAGGGGGAACAACGACACAGGGCACCTCTCACCTCAGGTAGAAGAGCACGTAGGCCTGCTGGTTGAGGACCACTTTGATGTTGCTGGAATGGACCAGGGAATCGTTCATTTGATACCACTGCCCGTTACTGGCCTGAGGAAGGAAAACAGTACACGGTCAGGCTCTGTCCAGGAATCCTCCCAGTCTGAAGAAGCTGGGGAGCTGCAGGAGCATCTCCTTTCAGCAGAGCTCCTCTCCCCAGAGCCCACGGGCAGCCGAGGGGAAGAAATGGGACTGTGCACCAGGAGACCACCACACTTCTTGCAGGTGCGCAGGCTGTTGTCCCCTGTCCACGCTCCACACCACCCGCATCTAAGCGCTTTCCTTTCCGTGCGCTGCAGGGACCCGTGAGCGCCCATCGGCTCCCAGCCCAGCGAGGGCTGCGACCAGAGCACCCCGCGGCCTCACCTTCACGTAGCAGTAGTAGTGTCCCGCGTGGCAGCTGTAGCCCGAGTGCACCAGCACCGCATAGAGTCCGTACATGACAGGGTCCCCATTATTCTGGGACATATAAGGACGGATGTTCAGGAACTCCGGGTACCCCACGTCCTGCAGAGACAAGATATCTCAAGTGCCTGCGCAGAATCTGATTTACTTGCTAGAGCAGAGGCAGCTCCAGCTGTCCTAAAGTCCCGTCTCTCCAGGGAGGGGGACCCAGCCCCTCCCCAGGCTGAAGAGATCAGCGAGAAAGATGCTGGGATGAGACAACTCCCACTGCAAGTCACTGTGGCCCCGCAGCACAGCTGCTGAAAGACTGCAGAACTGCGGCAGAGCTTGCGCAGGACCACTCCCCACCCTGCTCTGGACAGCAGTGTCTCGAGCTAGGGACAGCCCCAGCTTTGGGCTGCTGAGCACTCACCTTTGTGATCTTGCCGCCACTGAAGTTGGCGAAGCGCTTCAGCGAGAGCGTGAGGACGTTGGAGGCCCGGTGAATGGTGAAGCGTTTGCTGGCTGGCACCTTCTTCTTGCATCTGCACGGAAAGAGCTCGTGCCACTACACCACCCAGATCACTGCCAGCCCTGGCCAAGGGGCGATCCCCGTGGAAGCGACTGTGCTGACACCAGGCACCACTCCAGGGCACCTGCTCACGCATGACCATGTTTGCTGGCCCTGACCCTCTCCACGAGTGGAGGAGTGAGCTGAAGAGCAAGAGGGGAAGGCTTCCGCGCAGGCTTCCACAGCCCCACATCCCACAGCTCTGCTAGGGCAGCAGTGGATGGGCACAGCAGCCCCTGCACGTCACGGCAGGCTTTCCGCGTGCTTCCGCGCGCCCACGAGCCCCTTCCCACGTGCAGCCCCAGGCACTCACTTGGCACACATGTAGGCATTCTCCCCGCTCAGCGCATCCGACTTCACGAACAGCTCCAGCGCTCGCACTATGTTCGCGGCTTGCTGCAAAGACAGGAGAGGTCAGGGCGCACGCGGGCTGCTCGCAGCACAGCCGGCTCCCTGCCCGGATGCTGGCCCCAAGGGACACTGCGCAGCAGGAGGACAGGGCCACGGGCCACATCAGACCCGTAAGCCCGATGCAGAAACATCCCCCGGCAAGAGCGGAGCTCTTGACCTCTCCCATCCCGAACCCTGCACAAGTACCCTGATCTCCAGCGCCACGTCCAGGTAAGGGTCATAGGTGTCCGAGACACTCTTGCACACTGAACATTTCACTGCAACAGACACAGCAATGAGCACACCCGGGCACATAGTATCCGTTCCCACCATTTCCACTGCTTTACTCCCATCCCATCACACCAGGAGGCAGCTGGAACGTTCCTCCTCTCCCCAGTTTGGGTCCCAGAGCATCAGCACCCAGATCTTGGCTGTGCATTCACAGCCTAACAAGGGGAAGAGCTGGCAAGTCCCCTCTTTTACACTGGGAATGAAAGTGCTGCTAGATAGCTGCAAACATTGGTTTCTTCACGGGATGACAGTGAGCCCGGAACTCACAGCCAATAGCTTTTTGCACTGTCACAAGATGGGTCAGACCCATAAGAGCTGCAACTGCGAAGAACTGCAGCTCCAGATAATTTACACATGCTTAGCAATTTTCCCAAAAGATTTTTTTAGTACAAGGCTCTCAGAGCTGAGCTCCTGAAGTCAGAGACCCAGGAACCAGGATCCAAAAAGAGTTTGCAGCCCACACTTACCTCGAGACCGCAGGTAGCCACCAAAGATCTGGTGAACCAGAGTCGTTGCCTGGGTCTGGCGATCCAACCTAGAGGCAGAAGCACTGGATCCCACACTGTCCCTCTGCAACGTGCAGAGGACCAGGCCTTGAGCTGTGACACTAAGCAGGGGCCACCGCCACGCAGAGGAGGCCGACCGCCTGTCCTCTGGGTGCTCCAGGCTAGCTACCGAAGGAGGAACCACAGCAATCCAAAGGGACGTGTATAGGCTGAGATGGATCCATGGATTGCAGCTCTCTGCATATGCACTGCAGTACTGCACCCTACGTGTTTTTCTTCCCAGCACACCTGCTGCAGAGACGCGGGGAAGCTATAGTTCATCTGCCACTCTGGTTCTCCTGGCACCAGACTCCCTGACATGCACCTTTCATCTAGAAGGAGCTACTCCTAGCTGGAGCTCACAGCTGAATGCTAAGGACAGAGGAGATGCAGGCTCCCGGGGACACCAGAGCTCACCCACAGCCACAAAACCAGGGTACAACTGCTAGCAAACATGCCTGGATTGCTCAGCAATTGGGACAAGATCCCAATTCGTAATCGTCTCAGCATTTGGGGACAAGGCCACAGCCATGCTGGAGCACAGCAGTCAAGGGAAGGCAGGCACCAGCTCAGAGCTCCGTCACAGAGGAGCAGGCAGATGTTGGGTCCTGCACCCAAGGCCACCGAGCCGCTGCTTCCCTCGGGTCAGCCCGACCTGGCACACATTCGAGCAGTCCCCTCCCGTGGACGCAGGGGACTGGGGGGCCAGCAAGGGGCCAAGAGGGGGAAGAGCAGAGAGAGACCCTGGCAGAGGCCCCACGTACTTGGTGCAGCCATTCAGGCAGGCCTTCTGCATGGCGTCAATGGTGTAGCGCAGGAACTCGTGTGCGTCCTCCTGGCTGCCCAAGCGGAAGTGTCGGGCAATCTCTGACGAGAGGAGAGAGGAGAGTCAGCCACGGCCTCAGCACCGGCTGCGGCAGGTGCAGACACCCCTCCTCCCACGGGCAGGGGCTCCAGGGCGCAGGCCCCTCAACCCAGACCAGATGCCGGGCTGGCGCTGGCCGTGGGGCAAGCCTCAGCACCGGCCGTGAAGTCGCCAGCCCAGCCCCGAGCAGCACAGGGAATCCAGCGAGTCATCTCTCCAGGGCTGCCCGGCAGGACGTGCCCCAGCGTCGAAGGTTCTGCCCGGTGCGTCAGTCGCGGCACCCAGGCGCTGCCTCGAGAAGAGGGGAGCCATCCTTACTCTTGAGGTCTCGGATGAAGGACACGGGCTTGATCGCATTGCCGCTGTTGGCAAAAGCCTGGATCATGTGATTCTGCATAACGCACATCATGCAAAAGCCTCCTTGGTGACCTGGAGCGGGGGGGAGAAGAGAGGGCATTGGGGACAAACCTGGGGGAGACGAAGGCAGCATGGGGAGAGGGAGCCCTTTGGCTAAGCCAGCGCAGCCAGGCTTGGTTTTTCCAGGAACTCTGTGCTGCTGTACAGCACTGGGGACAAGAGCAGAGGACGCAGCGCGGCGGGGCAGCCCAGGCACCCACAGAGCAGCTCACGCTGCTCTGACTTGCACAGCCCCGGTCACGAGCCACGGGGTAAGTCCCCGCTACGGACGAGCCAGCGTCCACTTGGCTGGAGAAGAGGCCGCAGGTAACTCAGTGGAGGAGAGCACAGGCCGCCACTGCCGGAGCCCCCGGGACGGGGCCGCGAGCCCCCCGCGCTCCCCTGGCTCACAGGCTTGCAGCGCTGCCCGCCAGGACCCCGGCTCGCCCCCCTTCACAGCGCCCAGCGGCGGCACATCCCGCGCCGGGGCTCTGCCCGCTCCCCAGCCCTCGCGCACCGCCCCGACGGCAAAGCGGGGGTCTGCCCGCTCAGCCCCAGGCGTCCCCGCTCCGAGCTGCTCCCGCGGGAGACGAGGCTCTCCGCAGGCGGGAGGCCTGCAAACGTCCCTACGGACGGGGAGAAGGGGCTACGCGCGGGAACGATCCACGGGGAGGGAAACGGGCAGGAGAAGGCGCATCYGGACACCGGCGCGCCGGGTGCAACGGCCGCGCGCGGTCAGAGACGCTCGGCGGCGGGGAGGGGGATGCGCGAGCGCTGCCCCAGCCCCTGCCGCCCCGGCGGGGCCCCCACTCACAGGCGCGGCCGTGCTCCCGGGACAGCAGGTAGTTGGCGAGCGGCGGCGTGTAGGTCAGGCACTGCAGCGTGGCGTTGAGGAAGCAGGTGTTGCCCAGGTTGTGCAGCCCGGCGCCGACGCGCTGCACCCGCTCCCACTTCACCGAGAGCCGCTCGGCGGGGAAGAGCACCTTCTGCGGCGCCGGCACGCCG
>PTFA01000451.1:134257-144808 GCA_003342895.1 Casuarius casuarius
GCACAGCCTCACCAGGACCACGAGGGATGGGTGCAGTGCCGCACTGGGGTGCAGGGGGATGGGTGCAAGGCAGCACTGGGGTGCAGGGGGATGGGTGCAATGGGGTTCGGAGGCTGGTGACACCTCGGCCGGCCGCTTGCCGGAGGCTTCCCGCGGTGCCGTCCCCGGCCTGTCCCCGTGCCCCAGCCCGCCCCGGGGCTGGCTGCGGCCAGGCCGGCCACGTGCACCTCGCCGGCGGTGGAAGAGCCGGGGCGACCGCAGCCTCACGCCGCGCTCGGGGCGATTTCCCCGCGGGGGCGGGGGGGGTCAGAGGCAACGGCTCGCGTTTGGTTCGATAATACAGTTTATTGTCCAAAGACTGAATGTCCACGTATGAATTATACAAAGCATCAGAGACATGCACAGTCTGCTTGTCATTATTCAACAACTTTCATGTGTTTCCAGCACAAGAAGGTCTCAGACTTCAGATTCCAGCAAAAACATATTGCTCAAAAACCCAAAACAACCCCCCCCAAAGCTTTAAATTATGGCAGCAAGTTAGATACTTCTTACTTTAATACTCATCAAGCAAAGATTTGAAAATAACTATAATGTAAACTTTTTTTCTTTTCTTTCTTTTTTTTTTTTTTAACGTTTTAAGTTGCTTGCACGGAGAAGGGAACGGAGTCAGGAAGGAAGCGAGCGGAGCCGAGAACCAGAGATATATAAATTAAAAAAGCCAATCCAGAATCCTTCATATCCTTTCCAGAGAAAGAGCAACAGCTCGGCGGCGGCTCTGCGCGGGGCCGGGCCGCGGCGGCGGGGGAGGCGGACACCAACTAACCTGCTAAAGGAAGAGCCGGAGGAGTCAACCCTCCGCGGATTCGCTCACAGTCTTCCCGCTTTGTGTTGGAAGCGCCCAACGCAGAAACCCTTTACAAAAATAAGTGCAAWTCTAACACCTAACGAGGAAATAAAAAAAATTACAGCACAGGAATGATACAGCCGATGGCAAAACAAATGGAAATATTAAACTCAGAGAGAGGCTACCAGCAGAGACAGGAGTAAATGTCACATATGATATAACCATACAGGAAGCAAACAGGAGTCTTATATGGGATTGATTAGAGGTTGGGKTTTTTTTTCCTTTCTTTTTAATTTTTTCTTTAATATGTTGAAATTGCCCAGACTGGTCCAGTACGACATCTAAAAACCTCTCAGGGATGCGCAGCATGAAAACGCCCCTGAAGCGGGTCCGCAGGGATTATTCCCGACACGCTCCCAAATCTGCTTTACGAGACCGTGTGCGCGTGTGCCGGCGCTGCGTCGCCGACGGACAACGGCCGCGCACACGAGTGCCACTGCGACGTGAAAATGGCTCAGAGAAAGTGGGACGGGGCCGCGGGAGGGCTCACCGGGGCCGCGGGAGGGCTCACCGGGGCCGCGGGCGCTGCCGGGGCCGCGGCTGATCGGCAAACGGCCGCGAGCACCTCGCGGCTGCGCCGTGGGAATTTCCCCCCGCCGCTTCCCGCGCCCGCGATGCCCTGCGGGGCGCCGAGTTCCCAGCCCGGCTCCGGAGATCGGAGCGCTGAGCGGGTCCGACCCCTTCCCGCAGCGAGGGGCTTCGGCACCCGCTCCCCGGCCGGGCGCCCACCTCCCCGCGCCGCCGCGGCCGGGCACCGCGGGAGCCCGCTGCCACCGCCGCCACGGCAGCCTGGAAGGGCGAGGGGGCCGGCACCCGCGGGGACGGGGCGCTCCCGGCCGCCTCGGCCTGCTCCCCGGGACAGGGCAGCTGCACCGGAGCCGCGTGGCCGTGCAACGCCCCGGCGCAGAGCTTGGGCACGTCTTGCTGCACGCGCAGGGCCCCCCGGCGCGGGCTGGGTGCCGGGGGGGGGGACGCCGCAGGGTGCCAGCGTGCGGGGGGCTGCGTGCGGCGGCGAGGGGACTGGTAGACCTGCTACGCAGCCTGGGGCGCTTCGCGGCTGCGCGGGGATGGACGCGGCCAGGCAGCGCCTCGGCCCCGGCCGGGAGCAACCGGAGCCCCGCGGACGCAGGCTGCGGCGTGGGGCCGAGCAGGTCCCCGTGCCGCCCCGGGACCCGCGCGGGCCGGCGCGTTTTCATGCTGTCCCCAGGTAGTGATGTCAGTGTGGACCAGTCTAACACCTCGCAGGCTTTTTCTACCGGCTACTGGACTGCGCTCGCTCGGCTTAGGGGTCCTCGATGTCGAGAAACTCCTGCTTGGGGGGGGCCATGCCGCGGTACCAGGCGCAGGAGCCGTCGCTCCTCTTGATGCAGGCGTAGTGCTTGGCCTGCCGCCCGTCCACGTTGTTCTTCTCCATGGCCCAGTCCGTCCAGAGGCACTCGTCCGAGGAGGAGACGAAGCAGGGGATGGAGAGGCAGCGCGAGATCTGCACGCGGAGAGACCGTCACCAGCCGCCCCGGCGGAGGGGGAGCCGGCGGCGCGGGGGGGGGGGGGGGGGGGGGGCACCCGGCGGCTCCTGCGCGCGGGACACGGTGAGCCCCATGCAGAGCCCGCTCCCGCCCCGGTGCAGACCCCGGCGCAGACCCCGGCGCGGACCCCGGCGCGGACCCCGGCCGCCAGCCGCTCACCTTGCACTCGCAGCCCATCTGGTACCGCTGGTTGAGGCTCTTCTTCTGCGTGGGGCTCAGCGAGTCCCAGGTGGAGACCAGGTCGCAGAGCGTGATGTGCATCTTGCCGTTGCCCTCCGACTTGCCTGGGGGGAGGCCAGACGCGGCCGCTCAGCGCGTGCCCTCCCCGGGGGGCGGCAGCCCCGGAGGAGTCCAGAGCAGCCCCGGGGGCGGTGGGCACCGAGCAGGAGGAAGAGGAGGTACCCGCTGCCCTGGGAGCCGCTGTGCCCCTCGCAGGCGCCTCCCCAGGCCACGCAGACGTCCCCCGGGACCCCCCCGAGCCAGGCTGCCCTGCCCAGCACCGGCCGCCCGGGCCGCGGGCTCCGCGCCTGCCCACCTGCAATGAGATACTCCTTCTTCCCGCTGGTGTCCAGCGGCCGGCCGCACACCGCCGTGGACGGAGCCGTGTAAATGAACTCGATGTCCTTGTCAGGGCCTTTAAACATCTGCGCGGAAGAGCACGAGTGAGCGACCGCGGCCGCAGCCCCACGGCTCTGCCCTGCCCTGCCCTGCCCGCCCCGCACCGCCGCCCCGTACCTTGATCTGCTTGATCTCGTACTGGATTCGCTTGATCGGGTTCCCATATATATCGTTCCCCGAATCCACCTCTTTCGCAGAGACAGCCTTTGCTCGGATCACTGCAACAGGAGACGGGGGCGGTTAGCGGGGCGGCGCGGGGAGGCGGCGAGCTCGCGGCGGTGCTGCGGGTGCTGCGGGGGTGCAGATCCCGGGGGGCGGCTGCTCGGACGCTCACGTCTCCCGCGCGAGGGCGGCCGGGCTGGACCGCTGCAAACCCCCCCTCTCCTCCCGGCACGGGCCACCCGCCATGGAGCTGGCTGTCACACGCTGTCCCCAAGCACAGACCCTGGCACGCGTGGGAAGGTGGAGGGCAGCCCCGGAGCAGCCCCGGAGCAGGGGGGTAAGGACGGTCACCTCGGCACGGCCTGGCTGTGGCTCAGTCCCCCCCATCCAGCCAGTTGCCCCCAAACAGCTCCAGGCCGGATCCTGCCTGGGCAGGTGCCCATCGTGCACGTGGCACCCGGGCTCGGCAGGTCAGCCAGACCCCGCCGCCGTGCCCTGGGAGCGCTGCGGTATTTGTCCTGCTGTCATTAATTAAACCGGCCCCCGAGGGCCGGGGCGACCTGCCCGGCCAGCGCAGAGCGGCGCGGAGGTTCACCACCGGGGACGGGCACCGTGCGCCGTGGGGACGGGGCCGCAGCATCCGCGGGGCCGCAGCATCCGCAGGACCGCATCCCCCCGAGGCCAGCGGCGCCGAGCGAGCCCCACGGTGATGCTTCCGCCCTGCCAGCAACGGAGGGACAYCCGAAGGCCGGGGAAGGGGGAAAACACGCCGGGGAAGGGGATCCAGCGAGCGCGCCAGCCGGCAGCCCGCAGCCCCGCAGCCGAGGGCGACGGACCCCCAGGTCCCCGCTCGGGGGCTGTGCTCTGCCGTCCCGGGCGCACGCGGCTCCTCGCCCTGCCGAGCCGCCCGCCCGYGGCACCGGGGCCGTGGCGCCGGGCAGCAGCGCCGGACCCGCGGTTTGGGACCCTCCCCGAGCCCCGTGCAAACGGGCAGGCACGTGAGCGCTCGGCACACGGCAGYGACCCTCGGGGCGCCGGCGAGGCCCGGCCAGGCAGCCGGCGGCAGCCAGCTCACCCTTACTCACCAGCTCGGGACGCGGCAGCTGCCTCGGGGCCACGTTGCACCGGCCGCAGCCACGTGCAGGGCGCGGGGGGTGCGGGGGGGCCCTATCGGCTAGCGGCACTGCAAAGCCATCCCGTGCACGGCGCGGGGGCACGGCGTGGGCATGCCTCTCCGCTCCCGGCCCCGCTGGGCAGCCCCGAGGGGCATGTGCCTGCCAGCGCCCCGCGTGCCGGCCCCGGGGCAGAGGCGATGCCTCCTGTAGCCCGCGCGACCGGGAAGGCAAGCGGATGCCCTCTGCAAACGGCAGGGGTGAGCGGCGGGCAGGGCAGGCCGCCGCGCTATCCGCGCTCAAGGTCAGCGCYGGCCCAACACCACGTGGGCGCCAGTAAGCGCTGACTAAGTTYGCCCTGGAAAGGAGAAGGTGGCCCCCCGCGCGGGCAGGGGCCGCGCAGGAGACTTCCCCGAAAGCCGCCCGCGGCGGGGGCCGGCGCTGGGCTCGCTGCAGAGCGCGGGGCGGGCGCCTCGGAGCGCCCCGGGGCCGGTCCCCGGCCGGAGGAGCCCTGCCCGCCGAGCGCGGCGACGCGGCCGGCCCTCGCCCACCCGGGACGCGGTGCCCACGCGGACGCGGCACCCCGCGCGCCCCGCTCCCCGCGTGCATCCCCGGTGCAGCCGGCCCGGGCGAGCCGCCGCCGGCCCCGCGGCTGCAGGCGTGGGGAATGGCTGCTGGTTCAGTGGGCTCCAGCCTTTTCCATTCACGTGCTGATGAATCACTTGACAAAAATGCAGCCCAATTCTAGGCGGATTTGTTCTGAACAGTGCGGCTTTGTGGAGGGGACGGCTGCTCGGCGCTCTCCCCGCCAAGACCCCGGCGGCGCAGCCAAGCTGCTCGCGGCGAGCCAGGAAGCCGAGCGGAGAGCAGGGCGAGCCGCGGGAGCCGGCGGAGGGAAGCCCGGGTGGGAACGCGGAGGCTGAGATCACCCCAGGACGCGGAGGCAGGGCTGGGGGGGAAACCCCTCCGGGGGCTCGGAAACCCTCGCTCGGACCTCCCCACCTCGCGGCAGAGCCCTGCTCGCCYGGAAGCTCCGGACTCCCAAGGCCGGCGTCAGCCACGGGGCCCTTCCAGCCCGGGCCCTGCCGTTGGGCCACAAGACCGGCACAGACCTGGCTTCCCACCAAGCCGAGCCCGAGGCTCCCGGCGAAGCCCCTCGGCCAGGCGCCGCGTGCGGCCAGGGCAGCGCTGGGAACTGCCTCCCCGGCGGGCGAGAGGCACCCTGGGGTCACCCCTCCCGGCAGGACAACCCTCCTCCTCCGCCCCGGAGACGCCGGACCGCTCTGGAAGCGGCTCCCGGCAAAGCAGCGGGTCCCCTCGCCCCCCTCCGTCGCCCGCGGGGGTCCCGCCGCCCCGGGGGTGCAGGCTTCCCCCCGCGCCGGGGCTGCCGGCTGGGGATTTCCTGCCTCCGCAAGGGGAGAAATTCCAGCGTTTGCCTTTAGCTCGCCACTGCACAAAAGCTGCTGCCTAAGCACGTCTCCGCTCGCAGCCCGTGCCTCCGAGCGCCCCGGCCCCCCCGCGCCCGCTGGCTCCGGGGACTCCGGCGTGGGGCCGGGTGCCAAGCGCCTTCGATAACAACCCTCCTGACCTCACTGCCGCTGACTCAGCACCGCTCCGCAGCAGCCGGCCGCGGCCCGGCACCGGCTCCTCGCCGCCCCTTCTCCCCAGGGAAGCGGCCAGGGAGAGGGGCCGGCTCCCCCGGTGCAGCGGGGGGTCCCGGGCGGGGGGCAGCCCCACGGCGAGACCCCGGGGCCGACGCTGTGGCCTGCCCAGGCTCCCTCCTGCTTCCCTTGGCTTGAGCCTGGCTTCTCCCGGGAGCTGCCACTTCCCCAGGTCCCGGGAAAGCGGCCGCTGCCGCTTCGCATCCGCTCCGGCAGCCCGGGAGCCCTTCCCGGCACCCCGGCCGGTGCAGCCGCCCCCTGCACGGCTCTGCTGCCCCACGGCCCCGGGATGCGGCTGCGTCGCCGCCGGGACGCCGGAGCTGTTCACCCTCCAAGCCCGGCACCCCGCAGCAGGGCCCTGGCAGCGCRGTGGCCCCTCCGCCGGAGCAGCCCCCCGGCCGGGCGCACACCCTCTCCGCAGCGCGTCCAGCCCTCGGCCCTGCCGACCGCCCTGAAACGTGCCGGCGAGGAGCTCGGTGGGTGATCGCTGGGAGCCGAGCGGGAGGAGGTGGAAACTTGCCATCGCCACCAACCTGGGCTGGCCACGGCCCGCAGCAGGGGGGCTGTGAAGTCCCGGGGGAGCCCGCGGCAGACCGGTCCCCAAGCGATGCCCGCGCGAGCCGGGCCTGCCCGGGGACAGGCGAGGAAGGGCCCCGTGCGCAGGCAGGTCCGTGCCGGGCACAGACGGGGGCTGCGGTGCCGCTCCGGGGGTGAAGCTGGAGGCAAAGTCACCCCTTGGCACAAAACCCACCGGCATCTCCCGGCTCCGCACCCTGCGGTCCCGCGGCGGGTCCCGGCCGCGGGCAGGTGCTACGGCAGCGGCTGCCCCGCTGGGAGATGCTGCCGCGATGCCGCGGGGAGACGCAGCTGCCCCGGGCCCCCCCGGGGATGGAGGAGGCGGGTTTGGGAGCAGCGAGCTGCCACGGCGAGGCTGTGACCTCGGCACAGCCGCGGGCTCCGCACGGCTGGGGACGCGGGGAAGGGGCGCCGGGATGCTGAGCGCCGCCCGCCCCAGCTCCGGGAGGCGAAGCCGCTGCGTCCCCCTGCTCTGCCCCAAGGGACAGCCCGGGGGGCCTCCCCCCGGGGGGGCGCCGACCGGCAGCCCTGCCCCTGGGCACCCCGTCCTCGAGGCCCCACAGCCCCCTCCAGCCCCCCCGGCTGCCCGGGACGGCCGGTGCCCGCAGGCCGCGGGAAGGGCTCCCAGGCCGAGCGGCCGGGGAACAAAGCGCCCTTCTCCGCCGGGGCGCTGGCAGCGGGCTGGGCGCGGGGGCAGGCTGCCAGCGCTGCTCAGCCCCCGCCGCGGGCCCGGCCAGCCGTCCCGGGTCACCGCACCCGGCGGAGCCAGCGAAGCTCCCCGGGGACCTGCCGGCACGGGGGACCCGCCACCCACCAGCGCCTGCCTAACCCCAGTCCTGGGGCAGAGCAGGGTGCCGCAGCCCCGGGGAGGAAGATGCACGYGAAGGCTGGGAGGGGATGCTGCGGGGACCGCGCCGCGCTGGGCTCCCGGTGCTCGCGGCCCCTCGGGGCTGCAGCCGCCTGTGCCGAGCCGGCAGCTCCCGCGGTGCGTGGGAGGAAGCGCCRCACGCCAGGCCCGGCCACGCACCAGCCCCGGCGGCCTGCACGGCTGCTGCCGCAGGTTCAGCGCTTCCCAGCACCGCCTGCGTCACCCGGCCGCGCTGACGGCTGCGGCGCGGGGCCCAATCAGCGGCGGCCCCGAGCAGTCAGCCCACGGCCCCGCCGCGTCCGCCGCGCCGGGAGGGCTCCGGCCGGGCGGGCAGAGGGGCGCGAGCCGAGCCGAGCGGCACGGCATGGCACGGCACGGCACGGCACGCCGGCAGAGCCCGAGCCCCGGCGCGGGGAGCCCCTGCGGGTCCTCCCCGGCCCCCCACACGCGGTCCGTGCCCAGCGGCCGTCGCGGCYGTGCAGAGCCAAAGAGGCGGCCGTGCCCCGGAGAGGCTGAGCATCGCCTCCTYGCCCTCCATATCCGCCCAGCGCTGGGGGACCGAGGGGAAACGGTGCAGAAGTCACGTCCGCTGCGGCCCCCGGCCCGGCCGCGTCTCCACCCGGCAGCTGAGCATCCCCGGGCGGGCGGCCCGAGCAGAGCCAACCCGGCAACGGTGAGCAGCTGCCCGCGCCGCGGCGCCCGGGGCCGACGGCAGCCCCGCACGCACGGAGCCCGCCGAGCCTCGGGAAACCACCGCCCCGTCTCCCGGCCCGGGAAGCACGGGCACGGAGAGGCCAGGCCACTTGTTCCCAGTCACCCGAGCGCCGGTGACCCGGCTCCCGGCCCTGCAGGCGCCCCGTGGCAGAGGCCACGCCACATCCCGCCGTGCCCCTCTCCGCAGCYGCGCCTGGAAACGCGGCTCCGGGTTCAGCACCGCTTGCTGCGGTGACGCTGGCCGGCGGCCAGGCCGGATGGCTCCCGAATGGCTCCCTCCATCCCTGCTGGCAGCCGGCAGGGCTCGGGAGCACCCCGGCACTGTGTCCTGCCCAGCACCATGCAGCGATGCCGAGCGCTGCCCTCGTCGGCCGGTGCAGGGCGCGAGCAAGGGCCAGTGGCGCGCAGGGTGGACTGGTGCTAGGAGCAGACCGGCACTGGGAGCACGGGCACAGCGCCGAGAGCCCAGCTCTGCGGAGCCGGGACCCTGCGCCGTGCTCCCGAAACCCCCGGTCACAGCGGGCTGAACGGGAGCCTCGGGGCTCGTCCATCCGCCCCGGCTCTCCGGGCACACCTGGCACCGCGGGACATCCACCACCTCGATGCTACAACGCCTCCAGCGAGGGCTCAGCCTGGGTGCGGCAGCTCCAGCCCCCCCAACACAGGGGGCCCCGGCAGCATCCCAGGCCCCCCCCCCAGGCCCCCCCGGCTGCTTTCTGCTCCAGCGCCCACCCAAGGGCAGCGCGGCAGAGCAGCAACCCAGCCGGCCAAACGCTCCATCTCCGCAGGTGCCACCAGCACCGCAGCCGGGAGGAGCGAGACCTGGTCGGAGAGGAGGGCGGGCGGCGCCACGGCCCCGAAAGCAGGGTGCCTGCCTGGGGAGGGGGCTGCCGAGGAGCCCCCCTGCTCCGGAGAGGGTCCCGAGGGAAGGCAAGAAGCGAGCGGAAAAGGCCAAGGATCAGAGGCTGCGGGACCTGGGCTCGCGCTGCCTGGGARGGAAGGCTGCTGCTTTCCCCCGGGAGGGCAAACCCTGCCCTGCYGAGGGTCCGGGGCTGCCGGGCTGGTCGGGGTCAGACAGGACAAATAAAACGATCCACGCTTGCTGCCAAGGGGATGCAGGCTGGGAGCGGGGAGGTGCTTTCCCGCCGAGGGCGGCGCAGCCCGAGACGGCGCTGCCGGGGCGGGACGGGCGTCGGAGCCGGCYGGAGAGGCACCTGCCGCGGGGCAGCCCCAGCCCTCGCTCCGGCCCTCGTGGGGACCGCGGCGGATGGGGACCGCCGAGACAGACAGTGACTAAGCAGCTGAGTCACGGCCTGAGCCAGCACCCTGCGACGGGGCAGGAGTGAGTCACGCGTGCCCGGGAAAGCGGATCCGGAGGATGAGTGTGACAGGGGCCCCTGCCCTGCGTGGGGGGAGCCAGCTGTGCGGAGACGCGGGGTTAAAGGGGCACCTCCAAAAATGCAGCGCTCCCCCCGCCTGGAAACCCCCCCCCGTCCCCAACGGGCCTTGCGACACCGAGCAGCAAGGCCAGGACACGTGAGGCTGCAGCCGGCCGCGGGATTTGCCCGCGCGGAGGAGAAACTCCGCAAGGAGGAGGCAAGAGGGGGCCTGGAAGGGGCGAGGGGAGCCTGGGAATCCGTAAGGAGCATCCCGGCTCAGCAGCGGGGGACGGGGCAGGGCCGTCCGGAGATTCGGGCTGCCTAAGTGTTTGGGAATGCTACCTCTCCAGCTGAGCCTGGGAACGGCCCTGCAAAGGAGAGCGTCAGGAACTGGGGCTGGCCTGTTTGTTTAATATGTTAAAATTTAATAAGGGCATTATTCATAGAAAGAGGAATCCAGATCCCAGCRCTGCCAAGCCCTCCCTTTCAGCAGCATCCAAGCCGAACAAAGTGGGATGGGGGAAAGGAAATGCCTGGAAATAAGGAACAGACGGGAGGTGACCGAGCCCGGCGCTGCTGGCTCTCTCGGGCAGGGTGCTGGCTCTGCGCTCAAGGCCGCTGCCTATTGCAAAGTGGCGCTTTGTGAGAGGCGGCACAGGAACAGGAGAGCTCCTGCCTCCCCCGAGGCTGTCAGCTCGCCGCGCTGCCACGTACCATCTTGTTTTAATCAAAGTTGCGACAGGCCGGGCTAATTTTCGTCCTCAAGGACGCGGCGGCGGGGAGCCGAGCCCCGGGACGAGGCCCCGCTCCTCCCGCCGGCCGCGGCGCGCTCCGGGCCCGTCCCCGGGCGAAGCGCGGGGCACAAGCGAGCCGCGGCCGGGGGCGGCTCTTGCTGCGGCCCCCGCGATGCCGCCCAGGCGCGGACGCCCAGCAGGGCCGCGAGGTCCCTCCGCGCCGGCGAGACGGACACGCCCCAGACGGACGGACGGACAGCGAGGGCAGGCAGCCTGCGGGCCGCTCCGGCCGACACA
>PTFA01000451.1:146010-167291 GCA_003342895.1 Casuarius casuarius
CGAGCAGCCCCCGCGCCGGGGCCGGACCCGGCTGCCCCGGGCCCCCCGCAGCCTCCCGGCCCGGGACCGGCCGCCCCTTCTCCCGGGCGCTGCCCTGCGACCGGCCTTCGAGGGGCAGCGGGCAGGGCCGGAGGAAACGGTGGRGTCAGGATGCCCGGTGCCTCTGGCGGAGATGTGCGCTGGGAGGGGAAGGCTGCGAGGGCAGGCGCAGGAGCCCGGCCCCAGCACGCAGACCTGGCACCCGGCCTGTGCTGAGCAGAGCAGTAAATTGCATGGGAGGGCTGTGATTATGTCTGTGCCCAAGCATTTCCTCTCCTTCTGGCTTCTCCAGCTCATCTCGTCCCGTCACCCGTRCCCCTTTGCCTGCTCTCCGTCCTCCGCTCCCACCATTTTCCCTTGGCTGGGGCACTGCCGGCCCTTCCCCTCCTTCGGGGCTGGTGTTGGCTGCAGTTCACCCCTGGGGTCCGGCACTGCTTTAATGCACCCGCAGAACTCRGGCCTTCTCCCTCCTGGCCGACAGCCCTCTGGCCTGCAGCGCATCTCCAAAAATCCACCACCTTGTCCCGCCCCAGCTGCATCGCTGCAGAAGGCGTCGGGATGCTGCCGGCCCCGCCGTACCCGYGCTCCGGAGCCCAGCGCGGCTGCAYGAGCGTGCCCCCTCGCTCCGGGGGTCCCTGCTYTTCGCCGAAGCGGGCAGGGAGCCCAGCTCTGCCCCCGCGCGTGGGGAGGGGGCACGCGGCGTCTGGGCACAGCTGAGCCGGGCTCCGCAGGCGCGCGTTGGCAGGGATGGCCAGCGCTGCGGCCGCACAACCTGTTACTGGATCAGCGTCTGGCCGCAGAGCTGCCCTGCTGCGGCTGCTCGCGTTTGAAGATGTCGGAGCCTCTTGCCCTTTAGGATGAGAAGAAGCAGCGGAAATGTGGGCGGCYGTACCCGCTCCAAGCCCTGCCGGAGCCTGCGGGGAGCCGCGGGAGGTGAGCCGTGCAGAGCCTTTGGCAGCAGTTGGCAGAGGTCCTGCCGGCCCAGCTGCCCCAGGCACCGGATCGCGGCTGCACGCCCTGTTCTCGCTGGGTTCGCATTGCTCGGAGGGCAGCGCATAGCTGAGGGCCGGGAAGCCAAGGGACRGCGTGAACTAGTCCAGTTCCCAAAGCGGCAGGGGCTCAGCCTGGCTGGGCCCAGGGGACCAGGACAAGGACCGCCGCCGGGAGCCAGGCAGGTGCTGCGGAGCCACCGGTCCCTGGGCCGGGTGGACAGGGGGGCACAGGCAAAGCCAGAGCAGCCAGTGCAGCCAGCTGGGCAGGCAGCGCRGGGCTGGGGATCTGCGGCCCCGGGTGCCACCAAGCGCCCCGAGCCCCGCTCTGCGGGATGCGGCTGCCCGACGCGCCGGGGAACAGGTCCAGCCCCCGGGGACAGCGGCCCTGCGGAGGAGACAAGAGCGTCCTCGCAGCCCTGAGCCCTGCAGTGAGTCATTGTTGTCTGGGCTAAACGAAAACACATGTCCGGCCTCATACGTGCTCCTTACTCAGCTCTCCGGTGCTGGACACTGTAAACAGGGGCGGGGGGGGGGATGGGAAGGGGCCTGCCTGGCCGAGCTCTCGGGAGAGGGCCCCCTCGCCCCCCAGCTCCCCGTGGTCCTCCCACCCAGCTGCAGCGAAGCCAGCGCAGGAGCAGGCCCCTCTGCCTCCCCTTTGCACAGCTCGGTGCAAAGCAAACTACYGCCTGTGGGGCTGTGGCACCGGGACCTGTCCTGGGGCAGAGCTCAGCGGGGGTCAGGGCCAGACGCTGTCTCCCAGGACACTCACCGCTGCAYGTCTCCCGGTGCAAGGTGCTGGGTGACTTCTGGCCATGGATGCACTGGGCTGCAAGTAGCACCCTCCGCTTCGAGCTGATGGATGAAGAGCAGGTCTGGGGGTTTAGGATCAGACAGAAAAGCTCTGCCCCTGCCTGCTCCCAGCTGGCACCAGGCRCGGGTGCTACCAGCCTCCCGCGAGCCGCTCGGCCAGCAGCATCCCTGGCAGATGCCCTGGCGTTCCCCGCGCAGGGCTCCGCAGCTCCKGCGGGTGAGCGGAGCATCGCAGCAGACCCATCCCTGCGGCAGTCCTGGACCACAGCGCCAGCTCCCGCAGCAAGGGCTTGGGGAGGGTCTCGACATCACGGCCACCGCATTCCCAGTCGGCTGCCCCGCGCCTCCCGGCCGTGGGCCCTGCTCGGCTTCGCTGGCGCCCGGCTCTCCCCCCAGCTCTTAGCCGTTACTGGGAGCACTTGGGTGTTTATGAGAAACCCTCATCTCCTCCTCARGGAAGCCGAGCTCTTGCAGCAGCGCAGCACGGTTTCCCTCCAGCCCTCCCCGCCGGGTGCCCTGGTCCGTGCTGGCCGGGCAGACAGGTTCTCACCCGAGAAACCAGGCGGGCAGCCAGAGCGCTGGACACGCAGCCCGTGCCCATGCCTGATGCTCGATGCGGAGCYGTGCTGCCCTGTGAACTGGGGCAGGGGCTTGGCTGGGCCGGGGGATCGTGGGCCAGGCGGGAGCTGCAGTCCCTCCGCTCGCAGGTGGCGGGACGGGAAGGAGGGTCTCAGGGCCGAGGGAGCACCGTGGCCTGYGATCCTTGCTGCCTTCCCTGCTGTCCCCGGGGCTGCCCAGGGGGAAAGGCCAGGGCAAACGCCAGCCCRAGTCAAGCTCCACAGCCCCACGCCGACGGTCCAAGCCATCGCGCAGGTACGTGGGAGCGTGCAGAGGGCAGGCATCGTCTCAGCAGCACACGCGCTGCCACACACACGTACAGCAAGTCTGCACCATCCCTGCACACAGCTAACGTCACCCCAAACCTGTGAGCAAGGGACTCACCCGTGCTGAGCGCTCGCGGCACTCTCCAGGCCCCAGCTTCCACCCAGGCCCAGCTYGTCCTGCACCTCTCCTGTGACAGCCCTTTAGGAAGGGCCCTTTAGCCCTTTTTCCCTGCAGGAAAGGAAGGCTGGGTGGGCAACAAGGCTGTGCTGCTCGCAGGGAAGCTCCTACCAGGGTCAGGAGGCCTGTAAATGCCCCACCACAGGGGCCAGAGCGGCCTTGTCCCTTCTGTCTGAACGGCACTGGGAGATGGGAGGGCTCAGGGGAGCCCAGGCTGAGGGCACGGGGCTGGACCAGTCTGGGCAGCACCAAGGGCAGCGAGATGCAGTTGGAAGGAGGGGAAAGACKGAGCCCACCGAGGCTTTGGGACCCAGGGAGATGAGCACAGCAAGACCCGGATGGGAACGCCCAGGTCTGACCCCATGGAGAGGCTTAAAGAAGGGAGGGATACCGCGCAGGAGCAAGGCCAGCCGGGGCCCTTCCCCACGCCCGGGCCGGGGSAGCGGTGCCTGCGTCCCCCCACTCCCTGCACACCCGGTTCACACGCAGCCTTGCTCCAGAGCCGCCGCAGTCAGGAGGGCACGTCTCGCTGGAGGAGGTTCACCGCGAGGCCTCCCTCTGCCTCTGCCCCGCGGCAGAGCCCCGACTGCGGAGCAGCTGGTTCAGAACAGGGGCTTCTCCACCCGGCAGCCAGGCCGCGGGCTGCCCGGCATCGCGCGCGCTCCGGCCGCACGCCCGTCTCCGTGGCCGAGGAGCCTGCTGCTGTCGGGAGCGCGTGCGGCAAGGGGAGCCCGCGCGGCGCAGGCGCTCTCCTCGCAGCTCAGCCACAAGCTGCTGCAGGCCCCGGCCAAGCAGGCGGGAGACTCCRGTGTCTTGCACTCTTAGCCACCAAGATCTGGGTAAACTCCTCCCACGGGGGTTGCAGGATGCRGCCGCTATTTCACAACATCCCTGGCAAGTGCTGGAAGGGCTCCCCGGCCAGCCAAGCCTGGAGACCGCAGCGGGGTGAGCTGCAGACACTGCCCAGCTGCTGCTGGTCCTGCGAAGCCAAGCGGGTGTTCCTAGCTCGCCCTCCTGTGCCGTGCGCCCTGGGAGCAGGTACAGCCGTGCCACCGTCCCCGCTCCTGCCCAGCACTGCAGGCCACGGCTTGGCGGTTTCAGCCCAGGCCTCTGGCTGGACAACGGCTCTCTCCAGAGCTGACAGCTCTCGATTTAGAGGCTCTTCAGATGCCTGAGCACTGCACAGACAGGGCAGGGGAGGACACACACGGTCAGGGAGCTGTGCACCTCCTCTAGGTCCAGGCTGGGAATGTGGTGGGGCTGAGAGCAGAAAAGTGCCCACGTCCCACCCTGCCACGTCTGGTGGCCTCATCAGACAGACCCTTGGGTGCATGCTCGCTTCTCCCGGTTCTGCAGGCCAAGACGGATGTTCTGGTACCGCTGTGAACAGCTGGATGTGCAGCGGAAGCAGCCTGCAGCCCCCAGCCACTGCTGCCGGAGCGCTCAGGCAGGAAGGGGAGAGGGCGGCCACGTGGTCCGAACCCAGGGCTGCTCTGTCCCAACGCTTGCACCCGAGCAACCAACACAGCTTAGCACAGCTCTTACCAAGCCCCAGCTCTTATCCGGCCCGTGAGGCCGTTGAAAGCCTCTGTCTCGGTATTACTGGCAGTGGAGAAACTGCTGCATCCCACCCAGAGACCAGTGACACCATTGCACTCTCCTCCCACGTGAGACTTTCCCCCAGAAAGCAATGACCCAGGCAGCTTGTTACCCCAGAAGTTACCAAACTCCGCTTGTGGGAAAAAGGGAAGAAAAACTATCTACTTGGGAAAAAAACAGCCTGATGAAATCCTCCACAGCCGAGAAGTCCTGGCCAGTCATCTCCTGCCCTGGTGGTGACACCCTGCTGCAGCCCATGTCCCCACAACCCTGCCTGGTCACCCTCCTAATGCCAGGCTTTCCTGCCCTGGCGGTGACACCCTGCTGCGGCCCATGTCCCCACGACCCGGCCTGGTCACCCTCCCAACGCCAGGCTTGCTGCAGGGAGGAATGAGGCAGGATCCAGCAAGGCAGGGCTCCCATTAAGGACATTCCTTCCCACAGGGATGTTTCTCCCCACAGCTCGAGCATGTCCTCTTCTTGGGTGCTTGGGACATGGATAGGAAGCTCCCCTGGTCAGCAGCTCTGCCGCCTGCTCCCCTGGGATGCAGCTGGCTGCCGGGAGGCCCACAGGGCCCCGGGCCACACTGCCAGCACGGCTCAGCTCCAGGGCCCAAGTCAACCCCACTTCTCCAGGTGCCAGGACTGGCTCAGTGCTCCGGCTGGCCGTCACCCCGCTCTCCGCCCCATGGAGCAACACGGCGTGATGGGAAGAGCTGCGGAGCCAGTGGCAGGAGGGAGCTCAGTGGGACATGAGGCAGTTGGTGCTCCCCCCAGAAAGCACCCGAAGCAGCGGGGCAGGTTATTGCAGGTGGACGGATGGGAGCTCAGCCGTCCCCTGCCGAGGCTCTGGGCTGCTCCGCGCCAGGGCTCAGCCCCGGCTCCGTTAGTCACACATGTGCCCAGGGACAAGTCCTCCAGCCTGCAGTGGGGATTGCTTGTTCTCTCCCCAACCTCCTCCACAAGCCCAGCAAACATCTGAGGAGGCAGTAGGTGCTGCTCCCTCCCCAGGTGCACGGTCCGGGGAAGGGTGCGCAGCGTGGGGACAGTTTAGGGAAAAGCCTAGGCACTGCCGTAAGGACAGGGAGGCTCCTGAGAGCACCCAAGTGAGCAGGGTCCAGTCTCCCCCGGGCACAGCGATGGCCCAGTGAAACAGCACAGGGATGCAAGGAAGATACCTTCACCCCAGGCACCATGGACTAGAGAGGGGAGATCAGGCTCCAGATCATGGCAGCATTCCTGGAACTCAGCCTTCCCCTTGGGCCGGAAACGCAGAGCCCAGGCTGTCATCACAGAGCCACCAACTCACCGCAGAGGGTTTCTGTTGCAAGCAGGGGCTGGGCTGCGCGCTAACGGCTGCAGCACGGGCTACCCCGGGGAAAACCGTGCAGGGGAACTTCGCTATCTCCTCTCCTCTGGCAGCTGGGGGCCCTGGGCTGGGGCCTCGCAGGCCGGCGGGAGGCTGTGGACACCATGCGGTGACAGTCCTTTGCCACCAGGTGCCACTGCCGAAACACTCGCACCACGCATGCTGCGGCAAAGCCAACGCTTTACAGGAGGTGCCAAGGCCAACTACAGAGCTGGGAGCGCTGCGAGGCGTCCCTCGGCTTGCCGGAGCCGGACGGGGAGCCCAGGGGCACGCGCGCCGGGCCCTGCTAGCGGCACCCTGCCAGGCCTCCCTCATCCCTCCAGTCCAGTGCAAAAGTCTCTTAAATAAATTCAATGCCCTCGTATTTCACGCTCCCAATTTTGGTCTCGGGCAGGAGGAAGCGCCCGTCCAGAGTAAAGGCCATGATGTAGCTGGCAATCTTGCCATTGTCCTCTTCCGATTTCAGCGCCACAATGATCTGGTCGTCTGTGTCCGGGATGAATTTGAAGGAGGAGAAGCCGTGGGTGGGGACCACGTCACCCACGCGTCCTACCGTGACATCCCCGAAGTCCTGGGTGGAGCTCAGCAGCAGGTTGGTGCCCCGCCGCTCGTCCGCCTTCTCGTTGTAGCGCTCGTGGCTGGCGCGGCGCGGCAGGAAGAACCAGCGCTGCAGGGTGTCGCTCCAGGACGCCGACTCGTGGATCAGGTAACCTGGGGCAGGGGAGCAGGGTGTGGCAGCACAGCGCAAGCACAGCACCCCATGGGGCCGAGCAAGCACCCGGTGCCGGCGGCGCTGGGGCAGGACCCTCCCCGCACCAAAAGCGCACGCGCGGGTAGGGAGCCAGAACCACGTACGGGCTCACCTGCCAACGCTTCCGCCTCCTCCTGCACTGCCGCCCAGTGCCGACGTCCCAGCACGGTGAGCCACATCCCACCCCTCCCAACGCCGGGCAGGGGGCACCCCACGGCACTGCCTCCTCCGCCGGGGCACCCAGGCAGCCAGACACCGCGCTGGCTGAGCCATCCTGCGCTGCTCGCGGTACGGACAGAGGGGAGAGGCCTGCGGACAGGGCCGGGTCTCGCCGCCTCTGCCAGAACGTGGGAAGGCTCTTAGGCCTCTTATATCCTCTGGATCTCACACCAGTCCCCATATCCACAGGGAGATCCAGGCCATGGAGCCCACACAGGGTGTGGGACACGCGGCAGCGGGAATGAGCCTTGCTTAGTACCTGGGGGTCGGATCCCAGCTGCGGCCCTCAGCGCGTTGTAGTTCGCCACCCAGTTCTCGTGGCCCACGTCGCCCTTGTAGCCGATGACTTTCACCCACTCGGGGTTTTCGTTCACCACCTCCCCCGTGGTCGTGGTCCACTCCTTGCCCAGTCCTCCCACGTAGAGGTGTTCGTCTTTCACCGCCAGCCACTCTGCCTTGAAGCCTGCAGGGGGGAGAACAGCATGAGCCGGGGGGGCTCAGCAGCACACAGACGTTAGACTGCCCCACGGCTCCCCGCTCCCGGTTCCCTGACCACCGCGCAAGACGGCTCCGTGCCGGAGCCTCTCCAGCCAGCCGGTCCCGGGGCAGGCATCGCCCTCCTGACCAGGCCCGTGTGGTCACAGAAAAGGCGCATCCCACCTCGACATGATGCAGAGGGCCAGAGGTTTCACTGCTCGGCTCTGCGGGGTCTCCCCTGCCCAGGGGCGGCTGGCTGGGCAGGACAGGGCAGGGCAGGCTCACCTTTCCCCACAGTGCCGTCCCCGTCTGAGAGGATCACCCAGGGCACCACCTTGGTGCCCTCGATCTGGTAGACCACGCCTGTGCGGTCGTCCACGGAGTACAGCTTCCCGTTGAAGACGACCAGCTCCGAGAGCTCCATGCCCCTGCCCTTCTCAGCCAAGTGCGACTGCAGCACGCTTTCGTCTTTGTCCCATTCCACCGTCACGCTGTCCCCGCTGTCTGACAGCACCAGGTAGCCCTTCTTCAGGTAGCTGAACCAGGTGTGCTCCTCAGAGCCCCGCGACTGCGTGTCCAGGTCCGCGATGACCCCGATGCGGTAGCGCACGCCCTCGGGGTTTCTCTGGGGTGGGGACAGCGGGTAGGTGTCATTGTAGCGGTCCCCTGCCTGCAGGCTGAGCCGCCAGTTGTGGGGATTGGGCGGGACGGGCCGCGCCGGGGAGGAGCGGTGCAAGCAGAGCAGCAGCAGCACGAACGCCACGCAGGCCGAGGACAGCACGATGGCCTTCCAGCGCAGTCGGAAACGGGGGTCGGCACCCTTGGTCATGGACGCAAGGACAGGAAGGCCACCCACGCTGATCCGGAGCGAGCTCATAGACTCATCGCAAGGCGGGACGGGCATCAGACTGGGGGCGAGGAGAACCTGGCAGCGGAGAGGAGAGGCGGCAGGTCAGAGCGCTAGAGCCCGGTGCTGCACCACGCTCGGGTGGGGCTGCAGGGCTCGGCCCTGCCCAAGGGAGAGGCAAGGGGCCCCGTCGCCTATTCTGCAGCAGGAAAAGGCACTGCCGCTGCACGTGAGGAGCTGTGCTGGAAGGAGAGCCTAAGCACGGGTACTTCGCCCAGATCAGCATCCCGAGGGACCTGTCCTGCTGCAGCAGCCCTTAGCTGCTTTTATCCCCTTCTCAGCCTCCCCCCCTGCACTCCCAGGTCGGGAGGAGCCCGCGCACGCTGGCGTGCAGCCGTTCTGGCTGTCCTCGTGCACGGTGAGCTGCAGAGCATCCTCTGCCTGCCCAACGGCCTGCGGCGGGCCAAGGCACCCTGCTCTGGGGTGAACCGCAGGGGTCCCAGCTGAGCCCTGCTGAGCGGAGGCCCTGCGCAGCCCGGAGGAGGAGGAGGTTCCCGTTTGTGGGAGCTCCTAAGCGGCAAGAACGACCTTTGCCTCTGGAGTGGCTCGCTCGCACAGATCCACGTGCTGGGCTGGCCCTGCGGCCATGCTGGAGCCAGGCCTTGCCTGTGAGCGTGTCCCCAGCACCCGGCAGGGACAGCGAGGAGCAGGCGTGGAGACGCGTGGCAGCTCCGCCCGAGCAGGATGCCTGCGCCTGAGCAGGAAGCAGCGCACAGGTCCGAGGGACACACGCCCCAACCTGCCCGAGCCTTAAAGCCGCAGCAGTCCCCTCCCTGTCACCCCCTGCCCGGCCAGCCACGGTCACGCTGTCTCCTCTGGGCAGGAGAGACGGGCGGGTGCCTTCAGCCTGCCCTGGGCTGTGCCTGCCCCCGGGCCGAGGCACCCAGGCCGCGGAGCCAGCGGTGCCTCACCCTGCCACGTCCCTCTGCATCACCCAAGCAGGGACGTGGCAGCTCCCCGGGCTCCTGCAGCGGGTGCCCCGGGCTGTTCAAGGTGCAGGGAACAAGCAGCTTCCCTGGGGCTGGAAGCTGCCCCTGCCGCAGTACCAGCTGCTCTCACTGCCATGCAGCTCGGGGAAGGGACGCCCTGCCGGGCCGCGATCCCTCAGCCTGGGGCCAGTGGAGGGCAGAGGGCCCCCATGGCCGGGGCATCGGGGGTACCGGCACCCCCCTCCTCTGGCCCTGAAGGGCCGGTCCCCAGCCGCTGTGGGCCCCGAGCGCGGTGCTGGGCACGGCCGGGGCACGGTCCGGGCTCCCCGCAGGCGGCTGTGCCGTGGGGCTCTCAATGTGCCTTTCAGGCAGCCGAGGCGCAAACAGAGGCTCCATTGAGCGTGGGGGGCCGAGCGCCGGGCAGACGCGTGCGCTGCCGGCCACGGTGGGGACACGGGCGCGGAGCTGGCAGAGCCCGTGTGGGATAGCTGCTTGCCGAGGGCAGCGGGAATGCCGCGGCACGGCGAGGGGCAGAGCCCCAGGGGGAGGGGAGCGCCCCTCCGTCCTGCCTGGGACCCCGGGACGCCCGCCCCGAGCGGGGGCCTAGGGGCCCCCAGTGCACCGGCCCTCATGGGGTCCATGGCCATGGGGACCCCAACTCACCTGCCCCAAACATAGGAACCCCAGTGCACCCACCACGAGCACAGCATTTGGGGTGCCCCAATGCACCTGCCCCGAGCACTGGGACCTGCCCCGAGCAATGCATTTGGGGGGGCCCCATTGCACCAGCCCTCAGCCTGGCCACGGGGATCCCTGTGCACCCACCCTGAGCAAAGCTTTTGGGGGGGCCCCAATGCACCGGCCCTCAGCCTGGCCATGGGCACCCCAACGCACCCACCAGGAACAAGGAGTTTGGGGGGGGGGTCCCAATGCACCCAGCTCCGCACAGCCGGGACCCCCCCTGCACCCGCCCCTGGGACCTCTGAGCACAGCCACGGGGACCCCCCCAACGCGCCCCCCCCAGCAGGGCGCTGCGGCCCCCGAGGCACAGCCAGGCCCCCCCGCTGCTCCTGTCCGGGCCCCAACGCCCCCCCGGGGCCTCCCCACATTCCCACCCCGGGCCCGGCCGCGGCACCCCCCACTCGGCCCGGCCTCGGCGGCCCCCACGGCCCCCCTCGGCCCCGGCCCGGGGTCCCCGCTCACCGCGGCGCCGACGAGCGCTCACGCCGGCCTCCCCCGCCGCCGCGCGCAGCCGCCAGCGCGGACTACCGCTCCCAGCGCGCCCCGCGCGCCCCCACGGCTCCCGGCACGGACCAAAACACCTCCGCGCGCGGCCGGGGACTCGGAACTACAACTCCCAGCAGCCCGCGCGCCGCCCCCGCCCGCTCCGCTCGTGCCCGCCCAGCCGCGGGGCCTGCTGGGGGCTGCAGTCCGCCCGCGCTGCCACTGCCTGCCGGCTTGGGCCTAGTGGGGCCTGCTGTCCCCGCCGGGCCCCGGGGTGCCGGGCGGCGGGGTCCCGCCGGCCGTGCTGGCCCTGAGCCGGCTGTCGGTGCCGGGCCCGCTGCAGAGGGGCGCGCGTTGTGCCCCGACAGTTTCCATCCCATCCTGCTCCCCTGTTGCCCGGGCCTGGCCTCATCGTGGGTGCCGCTGCACCCCGAGTGGGCGCCGGGCCGCGGCTGGGGGAGCCGCTGTGCGCTGCTGGGCCCGCTTTGGGGGACCCCAGAGCCCGCGGTCGCGCCCGGCTCGCCCTGGGCAGGGTTCCCAGCCCCACGCAGACCCCTTTTGCTCACACCACCCGTTGTCCAAGGGGCCGGTGGAGCCTGGCCGGGGGGCGCGTGGTCCCGGAGGGGCTCGGCCGCGCTCGGTGGACAGCCTTGGAGGAGGCCCAGGCTCCGTGGAGCCGCTCGGAGCCCCCCGCCGCCCTGCTAGAGGGGTGTTTCCTGGTGCCTGGGGGGCTCAGCCCCCTCCCAAGCCCTGCTGCAGGGCGCCGAGGTGCGCGGGGGTCCGTGCACCCTCGCCGGGGCGGATGCTCCCGGCTCCCTCCCACGGCGGCCCGCGCGGCACAGCGAGGACCACGGCCTGCCCTGGCTCCCACGCTCGTCTGCAGCGCCCCGGTGGGCAAGACGCCGCGTGTCGGGCCGGCTCCTCCCGCCGCCGCAGCTCCCCCACCCAGCCGCCTGCCTTGGCGCCTGCGGCGGGCGAAGGAATTCGCCGGGTGGGAGTGGGAGCGCAGCGCCTCGGAGCCTGCATACAGCCCAGGCGCAGCCGGGATCCAGCACGGAGCAGAGCCAGGTAGGGAGGCAGCGAGGACCCTGCTCCAGGGCCGGGGGTTGGAGCCAGGCGAGAGGGACTGCGGGCGACGAGCCGCCCTGGCCCAGGCAAGCCTTGCTCTGTGTGGAGGGGCCGTGTGCTGCCCTGGGGACATGGGCCGGTGACCAAGAGCACCGCAGGCTGTCCCGCGCCATGCACAGGGCCCTGCTTTGAGCATCTCCCTGGCTGTCTCCTGCTGATCCCCAGGGCACAAATCACCCTTTCAGGGGAGGAGCAGGTTGCAGCTCCTGCTGCCGCTCTGCACCGCTGGCTCAGATGTGCCCCGCTGACCCCACATCACCTCCGGAGGGGCTGGAGGGAGCTGGGACAGATCCTGCCCCAGCGCTGCAGCGTGGGATGCGCTTCCACGGCCGGCAGGCACCAGCTGTGCGGGCATCTGTGAAAATCCCAGCCCTGGTGGGGGGCGGCTGGCTCCCGCCTCGGAGCGGAGGCTGCAGCCTCGGGGGAGCCTCCCCTTGGCGCCCGTCTCTGACATCTGGAGCCGCTTTCTGGCACCCGAAACCCGCCTTCCCTGATCTCAGGCCAGTAGTGGCTGTGGCCGCAGGCCCGGAGCTGGCAGGCGCTGGGTGCACACATGGTTAACGCCGACCGACCGCGCTCCGCTGGGCTCACATCTGGCAGGGGGAGGGCGGCTCGCCGCGTTGTCCCGCTTCTTCCCTCTCCTCCTTTACTTTCTAGAAAGTGCATTTCCGCCCGGGCCAAAGGAGGAGAAGAGGCTGTCGGAGAGGCAGGGAGCAGGCCAGGCTCGGCACCCGCATCCGGAGAGGCCGGCGGTGCAGCACCAGGGAGATGCCCTAGAGAAGGAAAGGCAGCGAGAGGAGAGAGCAGCCCTGCCCCAGAGGTAGGTGGGGGGCAGGCAGGGCCCTGGGGTGTTCACCGTGCAGACCAGGGCGCCGTGCAGCTGCACCTCGCGTACACATCCGTGCATGCCGTCAGCAACGGGCGCTGTGGCGTCTGTCCATGCTCACCCAGGAGGTGCATGCAGCCTCGCTGGGCGCGTGGGTGAGCTGGGGCACGTCCAGCAAGGGGGACCGGCCCCCATTCTAGTTAGCTGGGTAAAGACCTTGCGCTGCCTGCAAAGGGGGCTTCGGGAAATGGGGGGCTGAGCCCCTTGGAGGGGCACTGCCCAACCCGCAGCAGCTCTGGGAGGTCAGACCCTGGGAGAGGATTAACGCTGGAGCCAGCAGAGCAGGCTCAACACCGCAGAGCCGCTGCGGCTCCCCCAGCCCTGCCTGAGCCACGCGGCCGAGGTACCAGCACACACCAAGCGCATGAAACCACGGGCCGGGCCACCGCTGGCCATGGCCACGAGGGACAAGGGGGCTGCTGGAGTCCCCAGTGCAACTTCTCGCTGGTTCTGCTGGGTGCCACAGGAGCCGGAGGACTGGGTCAAGACCTGTGATCCCCCCATTAGCCCTTGAGTGCAGCTGCCCCCAGGCAGCTCCCACCCTGCTGCCCACCAGGTCTGGGCTGCTCCTGAGTTATGAGCGGCTCCACAAACTTGCAGGCTGCTGCAGCAAAAGGCTGGGGAGAGCCAGTCCCACCAGCGCATCCCTGGACGCCAGCAACATCCTTGCTGCTGCGGCTCAGGGAGGGCTGTATCCAGTGACCGGTGAGCAGGGAGGGTGGGAGGGGCGCGCAGGTCCTGCTGCCACCACACCGCCCTGCAGCCCCCTCGTCCCTCTCCCTGGGGTTTGCTCTTGCTTCCTCCTGATCTTTAACACCGCCTGGAATGTATTGCAGGATGTTTTGACTTGCAGTCCCAAGGCTTTAGCAGCCGCTGAATTTAAATCTCCAAACCGCTCCTGGAGAGCATCCAAGCCTGACAGGAAAAAACAGAGTTGCCTCAGCAAGACTGCATTTGCCTGTGCATATAGGTGCGCCTCCCACCCAGCACGTCTGCAGGGCGCAGAGGGAGACGGGCTCAGGGGCATCGCCAAGCCCTGTGCACTGCCCGCAAGCCACCGCGCGCGCCGGCTCTCCTGCGCAGCGCTGGTAGCACCGTGCACACAGCGCCTTCGCCTCCATTTGCAGCGCTGCAACAGCCTGGGAAACGAGCTGCCTTTTCTCAGTGGGAATTTCCTGGTTAAGGATTTCTTAGCCCTGCTGAGCAGTTCCCTGCAAAGCTGCATTTTCCCAAGGGCTGAGCCTGCTGCAGGTCCCGGGGGAACGCCTGGCTTGACAGGAAGCCTCGGAGCTGCCGTCCCAGAGCGGAGGGAAAGCCGCAGGCTTCCCGGCAGCACGAGCACGGCACAGGCTGCACGCCGCGCTTGCTAGCACACGGCTGGCACAGCGGGAGGCCAGGCAGGGTTAAGAGAGCCAGGACGGTTGCTCCCCTGGATTATATCTCCTCGCGGCACGGGGAGGGAGGCTGTGGCGCCAGGCTCCCGCGCGGTGCCAACGGCTCTGCCTCTGTCGGTACCAGGCAGCACCGGCCAGGCGTGGGCCGAGACGCTGGGCCCGGTGCACGGGGCAGGACAGGCTGCCCGGGACCTCGCAGGCGACAGCCCCTCTCCAGGCCTCCCCCAGGGCAGGCAGGCACGTGGGGAAACAGGTGAGGGGACGACCCTTTGCAGAGGGTGCGCGCTAAGGGAAAGCCCTTTGGAGCCTTTCCCCAGTCCCTCCTCCCCTTCCCGGCTGCAGTTACCATGACTCATAAGCCAGGCATCCCGGCCGGCCTCGAACGCCCTCCACACCCACGGCTGCCAGGAGCAGCTGCTCCCGCGCCAGGACCCGGCCAGTCCTGACGCACCGGGGACAACGCGGACAGCCTGGCGTGAGGCTGTCCCTGCCCTGGAGGAGCCACTTACCAGGGATCCCTGCCGCGTGGGGAGCAGGCATTCACCCAAGCAGCTGGATTCTGCCCCAAACTCCAGAGAGCTGTCCCCCCAGCCAGCCTGTCCCCACTGGGATGGCTCAGGAGGTGCTGGTCCATGGCATGCTTGGCCCCTCGCTGGCCTGGCTCCTCTGTCTTCCCCACTGGGGCAGCAGCCCCTTCGACACAGGGCTGCAGTGCAAGGGGCTCTTTTGGGCACGTACTCCTAGCTCCTCGCACACCCAGGCAGCTTGCTGGGCTCCTCAGAGCCTGCATCCCTCGCTGCAATGCCACGCAACGAGCAGGGAGGCCATCTGGGAGAGGAGAGCCAGGCAGAGGCCATTTCCCTTGGGGATGCACCTGATGGAGACGCGAACCTTGCATATGGGCTCCATCGTGGCTTTCTAGGCTGCGCTGGGCTCTCTGGACTTGCCCACGGGATCTGCAACGCCCCAGCGGTTCCCTGTGCCCACGGTCCCGCACTCATGCTCTGCCGGGAGCCCTGCAGCATGGCACCACCTCAGACCCTGCTGCCCTGGCATGCCGGGCCGCTCCACGCTCCTGCTTGGCCCCAGGGCTGGCCTGGCCTCTCCAGGACCGCAGGGTGAGGTGTTGCACGCTCGGCCCCACTTCCAGACATGGCCTCAAGCTAAAGAAAGATGAGAGCGATAAAGCAAGGAAGGGCAGCTGCCTCATTGGACCATGGTGCCACCAGCTATTGCAAATATTAGCTTTGGCCCCATGCAGGATGCAGGTTCCTGGCTGCCGGAAAGGTTTCTCCCGGTGGTGGCTGGCTCCCGGCTGGGCTGTGGATGCCAGGAGGCCTTTGCGTCTCTGGAGAAGCCGGTTTTGTTTCCCTGCAAACCCTCAGGTGATGGGCCCAGACAGGGGTGCAGGCGAGGGCTGGCTGTTGCCTGGGGCAGGGGCAGCCCCTTTCGCAGGTTCCTGCACCTGCAGGCTGCCTGCCTGCTCGGGGACGGTCCCTGGGGCCGGGGCAGGAGTGCACCCACCAGCTGGCATGAGCCTGAATGCGGACCCTGCACCCAAGGGCAGGGCTGGGGGCCCCGGGAGGGGCAGGTCCCAGGCAGGAAGGCGGTTTGTGGGCAGCTCTGGCAGCCGGGAGCACCGTGCAGGCTTGGCACCCTCCTCCCTGCGGTGACGCCTGGGCTGAGAGCGCAGCTGCGTCCTGCCTGGTGCAGCCAGGCCCTGTGTGGGGACATCACAGGACACAACAGGACATTTTGCAGCTGCTGGGGACGGGATGCAGCACTGGGGGGAACCCACCTGCCCTGGCCCTTCGCAGGGAGGCCGGGAGCTCAGGACACTGCCGAGCACAGGCCTGGACTCAGTCCCTCTAGCAGGCCGGGCCTGCCCCTGCCCCTGCCCCGCACGCTCCCTCGCTGCCCCTTCCCCTTCCTTCCAGCACATCCATCCCAGCGTGGCCGGCTGAGGCAAGGGTGCTGGAAGGGTGCGTCCCCACGAGGCCCCATCCTGCTGCCGCAGCCCTCACTCCTGCCGGCACCCTGCCCACCTCCCCGGGCTCTGCTGGGCCTCGCTGTCCCCCTCAGTTGTCCCCGGTGTCTCGCAGGGTGCTGCTGCGGCATGGAGGGGCTTGGGGCAGCCGGTGCCTTGCTGCTCTGCTGCCTGCTGCTGCCCTGCGCTGCGGGGAGCCAGCCCAGCCCCAGCCCGCGCTTGCGGATGGACCCCGAGGAGGCACCACCCCAGCACCACGCTGCCAGGTGAGGGACCTGGGCCCGGGGCGGTTTGCCATGGGGTCAGGGTGGTCGCGGTACCCACCGAGGGCCCCCGGCCCCCACCGCAGCTCCCCATTGCGCTTTGCTTTCTGCCCCCCCTCAGGGCCAGGTGGGAGCAGGACAGCAGCGCCCAGGAGGGGCTGCCGCCACGGCCCCGCTGCGTCCGCTGCTGCGAGCCGCCCGACCAGCGCTATTCCTACCCCCCGCGCCAGCCCCTGCCTCAGATCAACGTGACCATCCTGAAAGGTGAGGGCTGCCTGGGCACGGCCCCAACCGCCGCGGGCTGGGCGCTGGGCTGCCCCAGCCAAACCCGCAGCCGGGCTGCCCCAGCCAAACCCGCAGCCGGGCTCCCTGCACTGCAGGGCGGGAGCTGCCCATGCTGCCCGCTGGCATCTCCCCGGGACCACGGCAGAGCTGGGCTCCCCGTGCCGGGTCTCTGCTCTCTGGGTGCCAGTCGGCACAAGCCGGCTTCCCCGAGCAGCTGTGGGGGGAGTGAGGAGCTGGGGCTGGTGCCCACAGTCCAGGGCCCTGCATGGAGCAGGGGGATGCAGAAGGCTCCCCCAAGACATGAGCTGCTCATGCTGCCGATTGGGGCAGCAGCTTTGGGGGGGGAACATCAGAGCCCAAGTTCTCCAACAGCCAGGGGAGCAGGGACAGTGAGTGGGCTGTGGGCAGGCAGGTCGGAGCAGCAGGGTCTGGGGGACGTGGGGGTCCCTGCTCTGCCTCTGTCCCCTTTTGCTAGCCGAAGGGGCCGTCTCAGCACCCCAGCAGCTTCCTGGGCACCGGGGGTGGAGGTGGCACCCACCCCTGACAGCAAGCTGTCCCTCCTGCTTTGCCCAGGGGAGAAGGGAGACCGAGGCGAGCGAGGCATGCAGGGCAAGTTCGGCAAGACGGGGGCGGCCGGCAGCAGGGGCCACACGGGGCCCAAGGGGCAGAAGGGCAGCGTGGGCGCCCCGGGGGAGCGCTGCAAGAGCCACTACGCAGCCTTCTCGGTGGGCCGCAAGAAACCCCTGCACAGCAACGACTACTACCAAACACTCATCTTCGACACGGAGTTTGTCAACCTCTACGACCACTTCAACATGTTCACGGGGAAGTTCTACTGCTACGTCCCTGGGATCTACTACTTCAGCCTCAATGTGCACACCTGGAACCAGAAGGAGACTTACCTGCACATCATGCACAACGGGGCGGAGGTGGTGATCCTCTACGCCCAGGTGAGTGACCGCAGCATCATGCAGAGCCAGAGCGTCATGCTGGAGCTGCAGGAGAAGGACGAGGTCTGGGTGCGGCTCTACAAGGGCGAGCGCGAGAATGCCGTTTTCAGTGACGAGTACGACACCTACGTGACCTTCAGCGGCCACCTCATCAAGTACAGCGGGGACCCCTGAGCGCCTGCTCCGTCTCTGCTGCTCTCCCTCGGGGCAGGCATCCGAGGAGCCCTTGCTACCCGCCTTGCCCCGGGCATGCCACCCTCCGTTAAGCCGTTAGCCCTTGTATGTGCCACCACACCCAGCAGCTGTAGGGACATGTGAGCACCACCTCTGTCCAGCTCCACCAGCTCCTTGAGAGGCCAAACAGATGCACCTGGAGGCCTTGGAGCTGCTTCCAGCCTCTGCCGCCTTCCTGACCTGGGAGGCACCTGGGAAGCTCAGCTGGGGCAGGCAGGGAACATGTCCCCACCTGCACTTGGCTCGCAGCTGGGTTTGCCGGTGTGTAGCGTGCAGAGCACTGGCTGTGACCTGGCACCAGCTGAACAGTTTCGACTACCAACAGCCACAGTACGAAGCAGCGCAGACCCCGCACTGCGTTCCTTCGCCCCCTGCCCAGCAGCCCTCCCTGTGACGTGCACTACAGGCTTCTCCTGGAAAAGGGTGGAGGGTGCTCGGCACCCAGCAGGATAGGAGGAGAGGAGCAGCAACAGCAGAGATGCTAAGGGCTCCTGTTTCCTTCCTCAGAGCTGGGTCACAGGGCCTGGGATACTGCCCCACGGCACTGGGGGTGCCCCTGGGCTGACACGTTCCTGTGAGTGCTGCCAGTGGGGGAGGAAACGGCAGCAGTTCCCCTTTCCCAACAGCCACCCCAGTCCCCCGCGTGGCAGCCTCTGCTCTGTGCTGACGCCCATCGAGGAGGGGGCTAGGTCCCGGCTGGCGGCCCTGCGTGCAGGGACCTGTGGCTTCAGTCTCTCCCTCTTTGGTTAGATTTTCTGCTGGCCAGGCTTTTTATTTTTGTATATGCGATAGCAGCGTAGGGCCTGAGGCAGCGTGCTGCCCGCGCTCTGCTCTCTGTGCAGCTTGTGATGACATTAAACAGCCCCCGGTTTGGAGTCTTACTCACGCTTTTGGTGTGTCCTCCGAGCAGCTCAGGCAGGTCCCAGCTCCCAGGGTGCAAGTCCTTCCCCAAGAGCCACAGGAGACGTGGGCTGAGCACAGCCTGGCCGAGCTGGTGGAAGAAAGGGGACACTGTCCCTGGAGACCCTGGGCTGCAGCCCAGCAGGAGCATCCCCTGCCAGGGGACCTGAGCAGGGCACCTGTGCCAGGGAGCCGCGAGGGCCAGCTGCTCCCTAAGGGACAGGGATGCGGGAGCAGGGTGCAACCCAGCCATGGGGCAGCAGCCTCACCAGGCAGGGCCTGTCCTGCAGCCCCCCAGCAAGGCGAGCAGGGCAGACCCAGGGAGAGCAGCCAGGTTTAACCAGGAGTCCAGATCATCACGCAAGCTCATGGTGGTGACACAGGTCCAAGGTTAAGCCAGGAAGCCAGTCTGCAGGTCAGGGTCCAGGTCTGGACCAGCAGGTTCCCCAGCCAGGCACAGCTGGGCTGAGCTGGAGAGCAGTGCGCCCACAACACAGCTTGGGAAGGGAGTGAGGGCCCTGGGCTGAGCTTAAATACAGCCGTGGGCCCATGGGCAGGGGGGTGGGAGCCCCAGGTGAGGCTGCTCAGGGCTATTAGGCCCTTGCTGCGGTGCTGGAGAGGCCGCCCCTTGCGTGCCCGTGCGGGCTGGGGCGGACGGGATGGACGCAGGCGCTCGGGAGGTGGCAGCAGCCTTCTGATCTCTGCCGGCCCGGTGCCAGGCTGGGGCCATCCCGTCGCAGAGCTCCGAGGCCGCAGCGCATACGTCCCCGCGGGGATGCAAACGCCGGGGCGGTGACAGGCCGGCGCTGTCCCTGTGCCCGATGGCTGAAACACACGGCCCCTCGCAAAACACACAGCCCCTCGCAAAACATGCAGCCCCTCTCAGCACGGACATGTCAAGGAGCGAGGCGCTGCCGGGATGGCGCATGCTGGCCCGCGGCCCGGGTGACCCGGCCCTGCTGGCACGGGTCCGGCGACGAGCGCTGGTCCTGGCTGCAAAGCGGCACATCTGGGCCAGCCCTGCTGTCCCGCGCAGGCCTTGGGTGGCTCCTGGGCGGCCCGGGGCCGGGTCAGCCAGGCGGCAGAGGTGTCTCTGCCCAAGAACATCCCTGGGAGAGGCTCCCTGGCACGGCGCGGGGATGAGCTCCCGCGCGGGAGCCACCCGGGGCTGACGGAGGGGTTCCGGGACCAGCCGCCCTGTCCTTCGCCTGCCCAGTGCCGCAGCCCCGCGGAGCCAGCGCTGGCAGAGCTCCTCGGGGCAGGAGCGCCGCTCCGCAGCCCGGCCGCCGGGCCCGCGCGGGAGAGCCAGGCAGGGGCATGCCCGGCGGGGGGGGCAGCGTTCAGCAGAGCCGTGATTAAACACACGCAGACAGAAGGGCTCGAGAAGGCGCTGCGGGATCTCACAGTATTTTTAGTGGGGAGATGCAAAACACATCTGCTTTGATGCCTCCCCTGTGCAAGCAGCCAAGTCAGTTTGACCCAGCTGGCGCAGGTCTGGAGCCCTGGATGCATCTTTGATGCAGGATGTAGACCAAGGAGACAAGCCAGGCCTTCTTCTCCGTCCTAACGTGGGCTCTGCTCTGCACCGCAGCCCTGGGCTGCCGGCCAGAGCCCTGCCCTCACCTTGCCCCAGGCCCTCGCGCTGGCCTGGCCGCGGGTTGGTGGAGCACAGAACAGATTTAAGCTTCTGAAAGGCGGCTGCCACAAGGGGCCTAACGACCAAAAATGTTCTCAGAGCAAGAAAAAAACAAAACAAAACAAAACCAAAAAGCAGTGCAAGGTTTCAGTGAAGAAAACACTGCTTTGTTTGGATTTAAAGGGCCACTGGCACCAAACCTCCAGCTGCAGTTTGCAAAAACAAGCTCGCAGGGAGCAGCAGGCAGTTACGGCATTCCCAGGAAAACAGCTTTCAGACACAGCCCGTTCCCTGGTGGCTCCCGAGGCCTTGAGAGCAGAGCGGATTTCAGGGCTGCTGTGGTCCCTCCCTCCTGCTCCCCCCGCGCCGGGCGGCAGAGCCGTGGGGCCGTGCTGGGCCCCGTGGACAGCCGCAGGAGCTGCCCTGCACCGAGAGCTTTTCCGGGCACAGGTCGGTTAAGGAGCATTGCAGAGCCGCTTTTAACTGGGTCACCGGCAGCGGCCTGGTGGAAGCCCCCAGGTACAAGGAGGCTCCCTGGAGCGGGACAGTGCTGGGGCCACGGCACCAGCCCCCTCACGGAGCCTGGAGCCTCTCCAGGGCCCCCCAGCCTGGCTCTGCCCGGAGGGGCTCAGCGAGGGGCCAGTGCTGCCGGGCGCAGGAGCCCCTGTGGCCCTGGGTGCTGCAGGGGGCTGCAGAGGAGGGGGAGCAGGGCCCCTCCCGGGAAGGGCTCGCGAGCTGCCTCCCTGCCCTGCCCCTGCCCCTGCCCCAGCCCCTGCCCTGCCTGGAGCAGCCCGGGATGGGGCCAGCGTGTGCCATGGTATGGGGCTTTGCACCCCAGGATGGGACCAACTGTGCGCCCTGGGATGGGGCTGTGCACCCTGGGATGGGGCTGTGCACACTGCGATGGGGTCAACTGTGCATCCCGGGATGAAGCCAGCTGTGCTTGCTGGGATGGGGCTGTGCACCTCGGGATGGGGCTGTGCACCCTGAGATGGGGCCGTGCACCCCAGGATGGAGCTGCGCACCCCAGGATGTGGCCGTGCACCCCGGGCTGGAGCTGCGTGCCCCAGGATGGTGCTGTGCACCCCGGGATAGGACTGTGCACCGCGGGCTGGGGCCATGCACCTCGGGCTGGAGCTGCGCACCCCAGGATGTGGCCGTGCAGCCCGGGCTGGAGCTGCACCCCCCGGGCTGGGGCCGCGCGGCCGCGGAGGGCCCCGCCGTGCGCCCTGCGGAAGGC
>PTFA01000451.1:179527-299278 GCA_003342895.1 Casuarius casuarius
CCGCGTGCCGGGCGCGGGGCTGCGTGGCCGGGCTGGGAAGCGCTCGGCTCAGCACTTTCCCCCCGGAGCTGCATTACAGCCGCGTAATTGAAGCGATGGGATTGGGAAGCGGCCAAGCAGGTAGATTACGAGTGATTAGAAGTGACGGGGGGGCTGCGACAGAGCCAGCCGGCAGCCGGAGCGCCCGCTCCCCGGGCGGCCCCGCGCCGCCGCCCGCGCTTACCGGTGCCGTCTGCGTCCCTGCTATGGACTGTGTGCTGGCGTCGGTGCCCGGCTGCTCGGCGTGGCTCTGTGCTGGTGTGTAGAGGGTCATGGCGTGCTCCGGTACTGTGCTTTGCCCCGAGTAGTCCGGCGTGGGGTGGGGGTGCGGCGGCGCGTACTCTGCGGGGATCCCGTTCTGCGGAGGCGGGGGGTACTGGGCCGGGGGGTAGGGCTGGGCCATCGCGTCCGGCGGAGCCGTGGCGTCCTGGTTGCCCTGCCGGGAGACACGGCACCAGCCTCCTTACGGGCTGCACCCCTCGCCGCGCCGAGGCCCCGCGACGCCGGCACGGTCCCGGCCCGGGCTCCGCCGACCCGCCGGCTGGCTTTTAGCCCTCCCGCCCCAAACTCGGCGCCGTCTCCATGCACCAGCCGCTCCTGCATCCCACCGCATTGCATTGCATTGCATCCCGTCCCACCGCATTGCATTGCATCCCATCGCCCCACACGACAGCAGGAATGGGGTGGCCCTCGGCTCAGAGCACAGCAGGGGGACGTGGCTGTGCCGCTCCCGGGGGCTGTGCAGCATCGCTGCCCCCTTTTAGCAAACGCCGCGTCCCCGGCGCTCAGCCCTGGCGCGGGCAGCGCGGAGGAGCGGGAGCAGAGCCGGGGCGGCGGCAGGCGGGAGGGCCCTGGGGGAGCGGCTCTTGGCAAACCTGAGACGGGCATCAATTAACTGCTAAATATTTGATTAGATGCTTTGCTCTAACGCAGCTGGCCTGGCCGCCCCGGTCAAACGGGGTGAGCTGCCGGGGCCGGCGTTGGGCAGCGGGGCCGGAGGGAGCGCGGCTGCCCCGGCCTCCCGCAGTGCCCAGCGCCCGTTCCCGCGCACCCCCGTGCACCCAAGCCTCGCCCGCGCGCCCCGCGCTGCACATGCATGCGGTGCACCCAGGCAGGGAGGCTATTGCTAAATAACGGCGCAGCGCAGGGTCTTGCACAGGCGCTATGGGCAGCCGGGGTGCCCACCCCGCCTCCCCCCTGAAGCCGACGGCAGGCGCGGGACCCGGCACGGCCGCAGCTCTCCCGTGCCCCGGCAGCGCTGGGCGCTCGCCCTCCCGCGGGGATGAGGACCGCGGCCCCCCCGGGGCTCGGCTGGGCCCCCTCTCCGGGGAGATTTTTACATCCCGACGGCGCCGGGAGCGGGACCACAGCCCCCAGGGCTGCCCGGGTCGGGGACACGCGGCGGGCGCCCGGGCAGGGCCCGTCCGCACCTGCGCAGGTCCCCGGCACCGCTGGCTGCCCGCCAGCCCGCCCCGACAGCCACCTCAATATCCGTTATTAATTAGGGCTGTCGCAGCGCTTGTCAGCCCCGGTGTTATTTCATTCAGGGACCATTAGGTTCCCCGGTCGCGCTGCTCGCCGTGGCCGCCGGTGCTGCGGCGGCTCAGATCTACGGCTCCCCCGCGCCTCCCGCCGCCCATCAATCCCGGCGCCGCCGGCAGCCGTGCGGCCGCTCACCTCCGCGCCGGCCCGGCCTCGGCGCAGCGGCATCCCGGCGCGGGCCGCAGCGCTCGGCGGCCCTGGCGGAGCTGGCGGGGGGGGACGGGGGGGACACGCTCCTGCGCGGCAGTTTAAAGGGCGGTTTTCCGCATTTTCATTAAAAGATATTCCGGTTATTAATGGCCCACAGCCCTCGTTTTGCAAACGAGATGGGAGATGAGCGCGGTGCCCGAGACGGCGCGCGGAGCAGAGCTCGCGCCCAGCGGGACCCGGGGATGCCCACGGCCCCGGGGGGGACACGCAGCCGCAAGGGGGGCCGGGGGCTCCCCCGAGGGGGGAAAGCAGCCCCGGGAGCCCGGCTTTGCTGCCGGCTCCTGCAGCCCAGCCGGCTCCTGCTGCCTCATCGCTCCTTGGCAAAGCACCGCGCCGAGGCGCCCTGGGACACCAGAGCCCCCCGCGAGCGGCTCCTGCACGGGGACATCGCCGCCGGCGAGCGATGCACGGCGCCGGCACCCGCGGCAGCGGCGGGGCTGGGGGCCGGCGGGGCTGGGGGCCGCGCTGCTGCACCCCGGGCGGGCAGGGGGTGGATCTCATCATTAGCTGATTAAATGTCCCTCATTAACGAGTTTCTTTAATTAATGAAGTTTTTTTGTTTGCTCCACTTGCTCTCCGCGCCGCACTCTGCCTCCTCAGCACAATCCAGGCCATTTCCTTGCAAGTCATTTAGCGCGTGGGGCCGGTTCCTGCCGACGCCGCACTTTGGTGATTGCGCCTGTCAGCTCGCCGCTGACGACTCCATTTTTAACATTTTCTCCTTTTTAAGAAAATAACGCACCGAGCCCCAGCAAAGCAGACCAAGCGCCCGAGCACCGAGCCGAGCGGAGGATGCCCGCGTGGACGAGCAGGGCGGCTCTGGCTCCCCCGCGCCGGGGGCTGCCGCGACCCGGCCCCGGCTCCGTCCCCGCTTCCCGCCTGCCGCTGCCGGTCACGTGCCTTTCCCGAGGAGGAAAACACCGTAAATTTTTGATGACGGTGGCTGTGCCCAGTGCAGTGTGAGAGCTCGCTGAATTATTAAGCCGCTCATTACACTGCGTCACTCACCGGCCACCTACCTCCGGCCGGGGGGGACCGGCGGCAAATGTCAAGCGGCTGCAAGGCAGCAGCCGTGGGACTCGGGCACCCTCCACCCCGCGGCGGTCCCGGGGGGCCAGACGTGCCCGTGTCCAGCCAAGCCCGGCGGCACCCGCCGCGCTGCAAACACCGATGCAGCTGCGCCAGCCCCAGGGCAGGACCCCCCCCCTCACACCAGCCAATAGAAGGCAGCACTGGGGTGTTGCTAGGGTAACGTTGCAGCCTGCTGCCGTGGCGGCCAGCTCTGCCCCTCCCCTCCCCCCCCCCCCCCCCGGCCGGGCAGGAGCGCGGGAGGCGTTGCAATGGGGTGCGTTGCAATGGGCACAAAACTGAAAATTCGATGTCTAACCGAGTGCTCTCCGCGAGCAGTCCCCGCTGCCTGCTAACGGCATTTCCCCATCGCCCCCCTGCCCGGGCGGGGGGTTCCCCCAGCCGGCATCGCCCCGTGCGCCCTTGCAGGCTGTCCCGGCCCCGGCCCCGTGCCCGGCCCCGGCACGCAGAGCTGCCCGTGCAGAGCTGCTCCCGGGATCACGGGCTGCCTGCGAGGGGAACGGCGGGGTCCCGGGGAACCTGCCGCGGACTCGAGCCCGGGCCGTTTTCCTGAGACGCCTGATGAACCGGCTGCCTCCCCAGCGCGGCGTGGGGCCACGGGACGGTGCGGTGCTGCCCTAGGACGCAGGAGTGCTGCTTGAGTGCGCCCGGCCCCGGGGCGAGCGGCTAGGAGCGTGCTGGCCCGCGCGGGCCGGCAGGGCATCCTCCCGCCCGTGGTCGGCATCCGTATCCCAACCCCATCGGAGCATCCGAGGCAAAGGAGGAGATCCGCCAGGCTGCAAACGGAGGTGTTTCCATGGCTTGGGGCATCCCAAGCATCCCGCGGGCGCTGCACCGCGCAGGCAGCACCCACCGCCTCGGCCCGGGCTCGCTCCTGCGCACTCCCCGCGGCCCCTCGCAGCGCGGCGAGGCAGCCCGAGCCCGGAGCGGGGCAGGAAGGGCGCCGAGCACTCCCCGGAGCCCGGCGCGCACCGGCTGCACCAGGGCGGCTGCTCGCTGCTGCAACAGGTCTGCAGCGCGCTGAAAGGAGCCTGGGCCGCCCCGCCGGCCGCCGCGGGCTTGGGGAGGCCGGGGCGATGCCGAGGAGCACCCATCGCCGCCGAGGAGCCGAGCGCAGGAGACACCCGCGCCGGCCGCGTGAGCGTCCCCGCAAGCTCCCCGCGCAGCGGCCGCGACGCCGCCCGTTCGATGCGAGCGCGCTCCCGCGCTAACGACTGTCAACATGAAACAGAGGCCACGAAGGGGAAGAAAATGACTCCCTGAAAAGGAACTGACTGATCCCCGCCATTTCTCAAGGAATCACTGACCTGTGAATATTCCATTACCCAAAACGCCGCACCATCCATACGGAGCAGCGTGCCGGGGCCGGGCGCAGGCACAAGCCGCGGACCGGGCGCTGCGGGGGGGAGCGTGGCGGCACGCACGGTGCATGGGGGGCTGGAGCCGGCCGGGACGGCGGGATGCAGGCGGGGAGCTGCGGAGGCTGGAGGTGGCCGCGTTTAGTGTCTCCGGAGGCCTGGGGAAGGGAGCCGGCTCCGGCTCCGGCACACGGCGACCCCCTCCCTGGCGGCAGCCGCCGGGAAGGAGCGTGGGACCCGCAGCCCTCGCCTGCTCCCGGCGGCACCGAGCGGCTCTGCCGGCGGGGGCTCGCGGCAGGACGGCACCGGGACGCGCGAGCCGCCCTGCACCGTGCCGGCAGGTTGCACTGGATGCACCAGCACGAGGGTCCCGGGGGGGGCCAGGGCGCGGGAGCGCGGCTCCGGGCGGGAAGGGCCGGGGGGTCCAGCCCGGGCTCCTGGCTCCATCAGCCGGAAACTTCGGAGCTGAGGCGGCATGAAATATTCATGAAGTAAATGGTGCAATTTCATCTGCATTCAGCCAACTCCATGGATATTTCAGCGCGTTATGAAATGATAATGTTGTGTAACCGAGGCGAGACGGGGCGACCCCCCCGCCCCCCCGAGGGCGGCCCGAAGGGAAGCAGCCGGACCGGCTCCCCCGAGCATCGTGCAGGAGCACAGCAGGGCGGGATGCACACGTGCGGCAGCAGGACTTCCCGGAGCGCTGGTCTCCGGCAGCTGTCGAACGCAGCGGACGGGAGCTGGGGAGAGCCGGGAACGCATGGCACAGGCTTGCTAGCAGAAACCTGGACCCGCGGGCGCGGGAAGCAGCCGGAAAAGGATGCACATCCTTGGCAGGGGCCGCCCGAGCTCCCTGCTCCCCCGGGCACACGGGCGCTGAGCAGCTCCGTGCCCCGAGGCCGGGTGACCCCGGGGGCAGCCGCGGCTCCCGCGCCGGCAGGGAGCACAGGGCCGGAGCTGAGCTCTCGGGAGCGGCTGCTGCTGCGGGAAAGGCTGCAGGGCGCCGTCCCGGAGCATCCTGATGGCGAGGCGCGCAGGGGCTCGCGGGGGGGGGACGCAGCCCTCCTCGGGGTGCCGGAGCCTCTCTCCCGGGTGGCAGTGGCCCGTCGCACCCCATGCACGGGCAGCACGGCCTGGAGAGGCGCGAAGCCGAGCGTGCATCCTCCTCCGGCCGGGTGCTGCTGGCCGGCAGCACCGAGGTCCCTCCGAGGCCCGCGGCTGGTGCAAGGAGGCAGCGCGGCCCGGAGTTGGGCCCCGCTGCACCGGACCACACCGGCACCCGCCGGTGAGAGCAAGGGCTGGATCCCGGGAGTGCGCGGCACGGCACGGAGCAGGACGGCGCTCCCCGCGTGTCCCCGGCCGGCGCCTTCCCGCGGCTCCCTGCTCTCGCCGCGCCGTCGCCGTCGCCCCGCTCCCCGCGCTCCCACGCACGCGCAGCGGGGCCGGCGCGGGCAAACACGCTCGCGTGTACACACGGAGCCGAGCTCCCTCGCACAAACCCCTCTAATAGGCAGTCAGGAGCATAATTTTTCCTCTAATTACATATTCAGCACTTCTGAGAAAATGAGATTTTGGTAATTCAATTGGACTGAGAAGCAGGGCTATAATAAAATGAAATTTGTAACAATCGCGCAGTTAAATTAGTTAAATGGAGAGGAAGGAGCTGTGGAAAATTGACCCCTCGATCTCCTAAAGACTAATCAGACATTTGAACCGAGTTGTGCTAACAAAGCCCCCGGGGTGCTGCGGAGGCGGCGCGAGGGGAGGAAGCGGAGACGGCGCGGGGAAGAGCCGGGGAGCCGGGACGGGGGAGGCTCCGCGCCGCCCGGCGCCCCGCAGAGCTGCCGGCCTCCCCGCGCCCCGGCTGCGCCCGGCGTGCGGCACGGGGCCGGGCTGGGGGGACACGGCGGGGCCGGGCGCGCACGGGGCCGGCTGCAGCGCGCAGCTGTGCGCCACATCTGGCGGGCGCTGCCGGGCGCCACATCTGGCTGGGCGCGGAGCAGGGCGAGGGGCGTCCCCCGAGCCGGAGGGGCTCTGCAGTGGGGACGAACTCATTAGCCTCAACATTTACCTTGTTGTTCGTCCTTTTTTTTTTCTTTTTCTCCTCGTGTAAAAGAAAGGGAGAAAAAGACGCGTTTCTCATTTGCAAGTTAATTAGTCTAATTAGCTCTAATTAAGAGCTCCCCACACAATGCAGATCACAAGCAAGCTGCCGCCCGCTCCCTCCCTTCGCCCCCGGTTCCCACGCGGCACAGGAGGCCGGCGGGGCCGCGCGGTCCTCGACACCGCTGCCGGCGCCCGCGGTGCAGGGAGCAGAGCGTGCAAAGCCTGGGGGTCCCGCGCTTTGCCGCCTCCCCGCAGCAGGACTCGGGTTCGAGGGTCTCGTGCCGCCGTCCTGGCCGGGGACCCGGCCCCGAGAGCAGCCACGCGGCCGTCCCCTCGCCCCGGCGGCCCCGCCGCCTCCCCGCGCGGCCCGGGAGCAGATGCCGCGCGGCGCTGCCGAGCAGCGGCAATCATGTCACTTTATGTGTCATTTTCTCCTCGGGTGACGCGAGCGGTGAAGGATCACTGCTCGGAGACGAGAGGGAAATCATGACAAAGCGCCGCGAGCCCGGCGCGCGGGCGAGGGGGGGAAGCCGGCGTGCACCGGGATGCGGCGGCAGAGCCTGGAGGTCCGGGGCTCCGCAGGGAGGGAAGAGGCACCGCGGGCAGGACGGGTGCGAGGCCCGGACGAGACCCGCGGCTCCGCCACCCTTGCCGGCGCGCTCAGCGCTGCAGGGTGCCGTGGGGCGTCGAGCCGTCGCGGCTGCGCAGACACGTGCGCTGCTCCCCGGCACCTGCGTGCAGCCGGCGAGGGCTGCGGGAGTGCTCGCGGGAGCCGGGCGCAGCAGCTCCGCAGCCGTTGCTGGAGGGGGAACAGCTGCGCTTCCCCGGGGAGCGGGAGCGCGTGCTGCTGCGCCGGGACCCGCTTTGCAGGGCGCTTTGCAGGGCGGGTGCCCGGAGCACCTCCCCTCCCGCAGCCCCTGCAGCGAAGCCCCTGCAGCGAAGCCCCTGCAGCGCCCGCGGGAGCAGCAGGGCCGTCCAAGCGCCGCTCGGCTCCCGTCCCCGTCCCCGCGAGCTCCCGCCCGCCCCAGACTGGGGCTCCTTCCAGCGCTTGTCTCACTCTGTTTAATAGGTTCTCGGTGCCAGGGATCACATTTCAGCAGCGCTGCTTACACAGGGGCCTGGAGCGAATCCTGCTGATTCTGTGCAAACCCAATTTGTAATAGCTGCGCAGCCCCGGCAGGACGCGAAGGCCGCGGGGGCCGGGGGCTGCCCGGGGGCTGCCAGGCTGGCAAGCGCCGGCGCCAGCCGCCGTGCGGGAGCCACGAGCGCGGCAAAGCGGGAAGGCGCCCGGGAGCGGCCCCGGCCCGGGCTTGCGGCAGCCGCTGGGAAACGCGCCCGACCCTCCGCAGGCGACCGCCGCGACGCCTCCCCGATGGCCRCCACGGACCCCTCCCCGCGGCCGGGACGCGGCCTTGCCCACCTCCTCCCGCAACGCCCCGGCCGCGGGAATGCCTGCTCCACCGAGCTCCGGCTCTGCCGCCGGCACGGCCGCTCTCCTCCGTCTACGGTAAAATGCAGGTCAAGCCTCTGCACCCAGGCTCACGCCGGCACCGCACACCCTGCACCCAGGCTCACGCACACCCTGCACTGGGGCTCACACCAGCACTGCACACCCTGCACCGGGGCTCACACCGGCCCCGCACACCCTGCACCGGGGCTCACGCACACCCTGCGCCCCGGCGTGCGCGCGGGCGGTCCCCCCTCAGCGGCGCGCTCTGCCCGGCCCCACGCTGAAGGCTCTCGCTGCCGTCGCCCCGCGCTGCTGCGGGGCAGCAGGGGCTGCAGGGCCCCCGCCGCGGCAGAAGCCGCAGTCCACGCGCAAACCCGCACACCATTGCTCCGGGTGGGTTTGAGTTTCTGCTGCCCGACATCCCCCACTTCTGCACTACAGCACTGGGAAAACAGAACCGCCTTCCTCAGACAGCTGCTTTTCTCTTTTGCAAAGTAAATGTTCCCGCTTGCGGGTGCCCGGGGCAGTAACGCCGCTCCGGGCTGGACGCTGCGCCCTCCCGGCGCCCCAGCGGCTCGGGTCCCGCTCCGGCCCCGCCGCTGCACAGCCGCAAACCCCGGGAACGGGGTGGCATCACCCCGCTGGGGCCCCGCGGTGCTGTCGGCCAGCAGTCCCCGCCGCTCGATAGACGCAATGCGCCTCGCGCGCGAGAGCCCCGTTTCGAGCTGTCAGCAGGAACCGGGGGAAGAGCTGGCACTTAGCACTCAGCCTTCATGGCGAGAGCAACTGGGGAGCCAAGTTACCGCCGTGACTTTGCAGATCCCTGCGAGGAGCGCGAGGAGCGGGGCCTTCGTCCCCAGCGCGCAAACCCGGACGCGCCGCCCGGCCCCCCAAGCCAAAGCTGCAAACGCCCCAAACTCGGGGCGATTCGACGACGCCGGCCTCACATGCCCTTCATCTGCGCCCGGGGCTCCGAGCCGCCGCGTGCCGCTCCCAGGGCACGCGTGGGACGTGCACACGGCGCGAGTCTGCACGGGCAGGCCGAGTGTGCTACCCTAATTAGCCCTGCTTCTTCGTTAAGCCATATCCCTCCGATGACTGCCTGTAACGCTTTAAAGAATGATAGATACTAAATCTAATTTAATCTACTCATCCACCCATCACTATAGTACTAAAATAAGAATATACCTATAAAAAGAGCATCACCAGGCAGTGTAGGCCTAAATTATAGCTATTGTGGGAAAACCGGCTTTGCAAAAGCTAAAATTAATGCCGGTGTTTTTGATATATTGAAAAAAGTGAAAACATATTTTTTTGCGGCTTTAAAGCCTCTCCTCCACTGTGCATGAAAACCGAAAGCTGCAGTGCGGGACGAGCGCCCGYGAGCCAGAGCAGCCACCAAACAGCAGGATTTGGGCTCTCAAATCCGCGACGCGCACAGGGAGGGGGAAGGAACGGGTTTTTAAGAGAAGCCGCTGTTGCAATACGCTGGAATACTGCTAGGAATAGACTTGCTCCCTAAAAATAYGATATTCTAAACTTGGCAGCAGCCAAGTTCCCTTTTGGAGAGGAATTTTCCAAGCAGCCTTTTGCAGAGCCGTTTCCTCGGGAGGCTGGTGCTGCTCAGAGGAGCTTCCCGTGCCGCGGGCCGGGGTCCCGGGAGCGGGGACGCCCCGACGCGGGGAGCAGGACCCGGGGTCGCTTCTGCGGGGGGGCCTCAGCCCAGTTGCAAATTCACCTACACCAGTGCATGGCCCCAGCACGCGAATAGTTTGCTGCGCAGATGCCCGAGCCCAGGTCTCGCCGCTCTCCCTCGGCGACGCGGAGCCCCGGCGCCGAAGCCTGTTCCGGGTCAGCAGCGCGTCTCTTCCTGCAGCGATTAACTGCTCTCTGCTAATGCAGCGCTCTGAGCCACTTCTTAAGCAGCGACTGGTTCCTGCTAACTGAATGCAACGACCAAAGCCTCCCTCTACGCTCAGGCCTTCACCGAACGAGAAGCTCAGCGTTATAGCGAGACCCCGCRCAGCCGCAGCGCTCCCGTCTCCCGGCACTGCCCAGGCGGCGAGAGCCGCTCGGACGCGCAGCCAGCCCCTCCGCCGGCACTTGGCTAATCCAAGTTCTGCAGACAACGCCATTTCTTGGTCATCCCTTTGAATACTGCCGCTACCAAAAACGTTCSTGCTGGGAAGCTAGAGAAACACGAGCTGCCTCCTTCGGGAACAGGTACAGCAAACCCAACAAGTTCCCTGCTGGGAGAGCACGTGCCCCGTGCGCGGGGCCGCGGGGACGACGCTGCACCGCCGCGGAGGGGCCGGCGGCCGGGGCTCGGCCGGGTGAGGAAGCCGCTGACGGCACCTGCACCCCTGCAGCAGCTCTGCGCTGCCGGTGCTCCCGGCCCGGGGGGCAGGGACACGCCGTCCGCGCGGGGACCTCGTTTCCAGCATGGGCCACTTCGGGTGTGCACGGTTTCCAGCCACCAGCTCTCCCCGTATATTTGCACAACCCGTGCCTGATGCACAGACTCCTGCCTCGCTGCACGAGCGCAGGAACACTTCCATCACAGGCACGTGGCCACTGARCTTTCCACAGCCAACCTCAGCTCAGGAAAACCTTTGGAAAAAGAAGTTTGTGCAACTTTTCCGAGCTGTTTCTAGGGACGCAAGGCTGACGTGTGCCCAGGCCGGTTGGAGGCAAGCGCGGGGGCCGAGCACCCGCACATGCAGCGACGGCATCGCGGCTCCGCGCGCTCCCTTTGCCCGGGTGGGTTAGAGCGGTGCACAGCCGACGTCCCAAGGGAACTCCGGGGCCGAGCCCCGAGGCGCGGGCGATGGGCTGGCAGCGTGCTCCACGCGGGCCGCTGCGGGAGCGGGGATGGCAACGGCACAGCACCGCTCGCCCCGCGCCCTTCTGCTCGCCAGCGCTGCTCGCGGCTCCCCAGGCCTGGCGCCTCGCTGCCCAGCGCAAACGCCGCCTCCGGAGCCGGGTGCTGAACCTCGGCAGCAGACAAATCCCGAGGAAAGCAGGGAGACTCTGGCCTTCATCTCACTCGTTAGCCGGGTAAAAATCCAACTCCAAATCTCTTAATAAAACCCTCCTTTCTGGCTCACTCATCCAAAACTGCTGCCAAGGAGCAGGAGGCTTCTGGGAGAACAGGGAGGAAGAGACGCTAAGCACCACGTCCAAATTAAAACAAATAGGGCGACGAAAGCAACCCGAAATTACCGGGGGCAAACTGCCACGGGCGCGGAAGAGCCGCAAGGAGAGAAAAGCTTCTCCTTCCCGGAGACGTCCCACCCCGCTCGTGGTCCCGGCTGGCGCTGGGCACGGGGGGCCTGCGGGAACCGGCGCCGTTCCCGGGGCCCGGCGAGAGCCGCAGCCGCAGCGGCCCTGGGCAGCGCGGCGCTCGGCTCCGGCTCCCTGCCCGGCGAGCGGCAGGCGGAAAAACGGCAATTCCAGCTAGAAAATGAAATCACCCACGCCTCCGCCTCTGCCTCCGCCTGCGCGGGCCCGGCTGCCGCTTGCAGCATCGGCTGCCTCCCCTCCAAAACCTCCCCGGGGACCGGGGGGAATCCGGGGCGATTCCTGCCCTCCCRGGGCGCCCGGGCGGCGGCGGAGGAGCCGCAGAGCCCCCTGCGCAGCCCGGGAAGCCGAGGTTTAAATCCAGCCCCCCCAGCGCACCAGAGCCTCCGGCGGCTCTGCCTGCAGGGAGGGGACATAAATCAGGCGCCCGCTGCGGCCGGCCCATGCACCAGCCCGGCGTGCACGCTGCGGCTCCCCCGCGCCGGGGACCGGGCTGGGCCTGGTGGCCCATCCCCGGCGGGCGCCCTGCGGGTTTCCAGCCCCGACGCGCTGCAAGTCCTGAGAAACCTCTAAGGGGACGAACGACCCGCTCTGCCCCGGCTCGTGCCGCGCCGGAGCCCGTGTCCTCGGCGGCCAGGTGAGCTGCCCCGGCCGCGCAGCGAGCGGTTAGGATGCCGTGAATTTTTAAACTACTGAAAGCGCAAATGGAGCAGTTAGCCCGGCTGGGAGACAGGGATTTCCGATGCAGCAAAGAGGCTTTTGAAGGAAACACTTCCTCTCYGGAGCTGCGCATCCCCGGGGACCGCCAGCCTGGGAACCGCGGCGCCGGTCCAGCGGAGCAGCCGCGCACCGAACCGCAGGACGGCAACAGCCCTGACGGGAAGTTAAGGAACCGAAGCGGCGGCGCAGGGGATGCTCCGGCACCGGGGCCGCACGCGCTGCCGGGCTCGGCCAGCTCCGCCGGGACCCGCGTGCCGCACGAGACGGCGGCTTCACGCCTGACGCCGGGTCTCGGCCACAGGCGTGCCCAGGGCGCACACGCATGCACACGCGTGTGCGTGCACCGCCACGCACGCCCTTGTCCTCTCCCCGGGGGCTGCCCAGGCCGCGGACAAGCCCTCTGCCTTTTCCCTGAGCATCCGTCATTTTCCCGGCTTTCTGCGGGCGGTAGCGGCCGCGGGGAAGGGAACGCGCCGGCCCCGGCTTCGCCCGCCGCACTCTGCCAGCACCGCGGCCCCCTCGAGCCCTGGCCATGCCGCCCGGGCCAGACGCCTCGGCAGCAAACCCGGGACCCCCCGGATGCACTCGCGGCCACGACGCGAGCGGCTCCCGCGGGGATGTCGCCGGTGCCGGAGGGGCCGCGCGGGGCTGGGGAGGAAGCGGTTAAGCTCCGGCCCTCGGCTCAGAGCGAGCTGGCCAGGGAGCACGTGTGAGCTGCAAAGCAAAAAAATCCCCCGGAGAGGGGCACTTACCTGTTGGAGGTAGAGGAAGGCTGGAGGACAGGGGAGAGAGTGAGGAAGCATGCCTGAGTTGGAGACAAGGAGGCAGCCCGAGTTAGCCATGGAGCACAGCATGTGTTGACAGGTAGCCGTGAAGCTGCTCGCAGTTTCGTCCTCTTCTACACACTGCTTATCCTCCGTCTTCCTGGCTCTCCCCCGCGCTCGCCCCCTCCTCCGGCGTGCCCTCCCGTCCCCCGCGGGTGCTATTTAGGAGGGACGCATGGGAGGCAGGCTGGCCGCGCTCCTCCGCTCCGCACCCGCCGTGCCGCGCCGTGCCGTGCYGTGCCGTGCCGCGCCGGAGGAACAATGCTCCGCTAGCTACTCCGGTGCCATTAGACACTGGCACCGAGCGAGCGGTCTGCAAAGGGTGTGCGTGAGCGGGAGAGAGGAGAGGGGGAGAGAGAGAAAGGAAGGGGAGGAGGAAGGCAGAGAGGGCGAGGGAGTGAAATAAAAGGGGTGGGAGTTGGAGGAGGAGGGGGAGTCCCCTGTGCATTCAGACATCAAACAGAGCTCTGTATAAAATGAAGAGAATCCGTAATGACATGAGAACAGCTGATCCCGCACTTAACCCCTCCGCTGCCGCGGCGCGCGCGCTCGCTCGCGGCGGCTTCCCCGGCTGCCGCCGGCCCCCGCGGCCCCGACGCGCATGCTGCTGCGCCGGGCGCTGCGCGCGGCAGGGCCGGGCTCTGCGGGCAGGGCGGGCTCCCTCCCACCGCCGCCGGGGGACCGGCTCTTACCGGGAGTCTCGGTGATGCAACACGGGCACACGCGCCGGGGAGCTGCGCCGCGCCGCCCGCGCTGCCCCGCCGCCCCACGCACACACACGCAGACACGTGCACAAGCGCCACGCTCGCGGCGGGAGACACGCATGCAGACACAGACCCCCCCGCTGCACGGGCGCAGGCGCGTACCTGCCGGCCTCGGCCTCCCCGCGTGCACGGCCGCGCAGGGAAGCCCGCCGGCCTCGCCTGCTCGCGCCTGGGGGGCTCGGGGGTGCCCGGCCGCCCCCGCGTGCCGCTGGCTCGTCCCCGCCGAGCGCGGTGCATGCACCGTCCCCGGCAGCACCTGCAAGCTGGCAGGAGCCCGGTCCCCAGCTCGGCCYGTGGTCCCCTCCTGCAAGGCGGCTCGGGGAGCCGGGCAGGCCGCGATGCAGCTGCCCCAGATGCCGGCGCGTGCAGAAGCCCCCGACGCTGCCCCCAGCACCCGCGGCCACSACGGGCACCGACCCCCGGGCAGCAAACTGGGGGGGCTTTTCAGACCTTCTCCTGCTCCTGGCAAATCACTAACGCATGCACCCTTATCCCGGCGGCCCTGCCGCTAGCCCAGCGCCAGRGACGTCCCTGCATCCTCGCCGGGGTCTCGGCCGGCGCCGGCAGCGCTCGGCCCCGCGGCACTGCCCGCACACGCCGGGCCTGGCCCCGCTCCCGAGCTGCGGCCGGCCCCGGAGCCGCCTGGCTTGCTTTGTGCTTGAGTACGTGGGAAAGCGAAACCTGGGTTCAGTTCAGTTTCCATCTTGGCCAAATATGATGCACAAAGGCAGGGCTGTGCCAGCAGCTGCTGATGCTCCGTCTCCTCCGGAGCCTCCAGCACATGCACAGCCCTGTTCGGAGGCTGGGATTTTCCACAGTATCCCTAGACGTAGCGACATGCTGCAGTGTCCGGGTGCACTCGCAGCGCTTCCAGTTTATGCTGCAGATCCTCAACAGACAGCGCAGAGCGCAGGGCCAAGCCGGAGCCACGGAGCGGGGCGCGCGGAAGCACGGCTCCGGGAAAAGCCTTCCCGAGGGCCGGGAGCGAGGGGGCCGCCGGCGCCCCGCCGGGGTCCTGCCGCGGGATGCCGAATCCGGAGGGGATGGCAGGGCAGGGCGGAGGGTTTCCCATCGCCACCGTCCCCCCGGCGCCGGGAGAAGGAGCCGGGCAGCAGCCCCCGGCCCCGGGCAGCGGTGCCGCCGGCACGAGGTGCAGCCCCCGCGGGGCAGAGCCCGCTCGAGGCTCCCCGTCCCCCGTCCCCCGTCCCCCGCCCTGGCGGCCTGCCCAGCCGCGGCCCCGGAGCAACCCCTCCGAAAGCGAAGTCTCCTGGAAGGAAAGTTTATTTATCTGTTTAATTAAGATGTGTTCACCAGGCGCACAGACCCCGTTCCATCTGTCTCACTTACAGCCGCGTCCCAGTAAAATTAAACCTAATAAATATCAGACGGAGGAAAGCAAAGGGCACATGTGAGATATATGATCAAAGGCAGAAGTTGCACAGGGCTGCAGTTCTGAGCACATCTCTCTCTCTGCCCTTCGGGGATGGGTTGGCGACGCGCTCCCATGCACAGGATGGGGCTGGCTTTCCTTCAAATCAGCACTATTTTCATTTTTTATTTATTTTAAATGAACCCTTGAGGGCTCCTCGGTTTTGTTTTCTGGAAGAGGGAGAACAACGCGACGCCGGGACGGCAGCGGCCTCGGCTGCTGGTGCAGAGCCCGGCAAAGCGCCCGGGCRAGGGGCAGCACCGGCGTCGGGCGCGCTGCGACGGGGAGCAATGCCCGAGCGGGAGCGCGGAGGCGGCTCCCGGCCCGGCAGCACCCGGGGYGCACGTCGAGTCCGCCCCGTGCCCCGCAGCCAAGGCATGCATTAATTAAAAGCTCATTAGGAGTTAGTCATAAAGTGATTAAATAGCAACGCAAAGCAAAGCGCCGTCTCCCGCCCCGGCATCCCCGTCGCTCCCGGCCCCGCTCCGGCGCAGCAGCCACATCTGCCCGCGTGCTGCCCCTCGTCCCAGCACGCCCTCCCAGTTCTCTGAAATGGTCCCATTTACAGCTTTTCCATGCAGCGCTCTGCCTCTGGAGGCGGGATGTGCGGTTAGAGCCAACGGCAGGCGGATCGGGACCCGAGCAGCGGTGATGGACCGGCACCGAGAGGATGCGGGAGGCTGCAGCGAGGGGAGGCAGCGCGGGGTGTCCGCCCGCATGTCCCAGCCCGGGGACCGGCGCTCCACGGTGAAACCAGCCTCGAGGCCCACGAGCGACTCAAGGCTCCRGGCTCGGGGCGGCACCGGGACCCTCCGGGCTGCTCCCGCAGCCGGGGCCAAGCGCTTCGCCGCGGCGGGGTGCACGGAGAGCGGCAGCGCTCCTAGTCCTCTCAATTTTGCAAAGTTTTGCAAAACCTCCTGGGCCCGGCCGGGCGCCGGGAAGGGGCTCACAGGGGCCGGGACCCGCTGCTGGCGCTGGGGCTGGGGAGCCGGGAAGGGGGCTCCACTCCCTGGTCCCCGCAGTCGGTGCCCTGCTCCCACCCCAGAGCACCCCGAACCGTCTCCGAGCCCAATTACACAGAGGAAGAGCGGCCGGAGGAGGAGGAGGAGGAGGAGCTCGGTCCAGCAAAGTGATGGGGAGGAGGAATCCCTGAGCATGCACGGGGGAAACGCAAGCGGTGGGAGCGCCGCGCTGCCGGATCCGTGGGATCCCGCGCTCCCCATGTGGCCCCACATCCCATGGGAGCAGGGCTGGCGCCRCTCCGCCGGGACACCTGGCCAGCCACCTCCAGCTAAACTTTCTCCCCCTCTTTCCCCCGTCCTTCCTCCTCCTCCGATGCCTGCGGCTCTCGGGGGTGATGAAGCCCCAGCTTGCTCCGAACTCCAAGACACACCAGAGATTTTACTGCAAACCTCCCCTCCGAGCCGCCCCCCGCGCTCGCTGCCGCCCCGGCTCCCGCCTCTGCCCCGGTGGGGAGGGGACCGCGACCCGCTGCAAATATCTGGGACAGCGGCTGTGGCAGCAGGGAGGGGAGCAGGARTGCAGAGAAAGCACATGAAAGTTTAATGGGAACGAGGGAGAAATATCATCGCATCTCAACTTTGCTTGCATGTTGCAAAGAGGAGCCGGGGGGGGGGGGGAAGGGGCTGGAGACGCTTCCCCAGCCGGAGCAGCCGGGAGGCAGCCACAGTGGGAGCACGTCCTTCACCTATCCCCTGCTCCGGCCCACAGAAAAGGCCCCAAAACCGCGCGGTTTTCCCCTAAACGGAGCCCCGGTTGCTTGCAAGGTGCAAGGGCACCAGCTCCGGCTCCAGACCCAGCGATTCAGCCCTTTGCGCGCAGAGGCCCCTGAGGGGGGGCATGGGCATGGGATGGGGCTCGCTGTCCCGGGGGGGGCACGGGGCTCTCGCCCCAGCGAGAGCGCCTGGCTCTCCTGCTTCCATCACCGCACCTTCCTGAAGCCCTTCCGTTTGACAAAATATTTACACGAAATGGCAATTAGGCTCCCTGGATTTAACGAGGATTAACGCGCGGGCAGCAGGGCCGTGACCGAGCAGCGGCCGCGAGCACCTCGGGCTGCTGGGCACGGGGGCAGCGCTGCCGGCGGGCGAGGGCAGGCGGGGGGGGAACCGGTCCCGGCGCGACGCGGGGGCTCCCATCCCGGGTTCTCCAGACTCACCGCTTCCCTCTGCATCCCCCAATCCGGGCCGCCCCATCCAGGAGGACGCGTGCCTCCGGCGGGGCCGGCACGCCGCGCACGGGACGGAGGCAGCGCGGGGCAGCGGCGCGTCCCCACCCGAGGTGACGGGCACACGGGAGCGCCAGGCGGGAGGTGCTGGGAAGCAGCCGCTCCATCCTCATTATAAGGCTTTTTAAATGCACAGGCAGGATATTAGCGTTTAAACAGTCTCCGGGACTCCAGGGCAAACTTTAAAAATCATAATATTTATAGAACCCTCCTTCCCCGCGCCCCACACGCTCTCTACTTCTCCTGCAGTTACCGCTGATTTGAAGACGTTTTGCTTTGGCGTCTCAGCCTGTTGCGGTGCCGACTGCCGAGCCGCCGCTGCCGAGCGCCGCTGCCGCGCTCCCGATGGGAACGCCGTCCCACCGCGCAGGCGCCCGAGCCCCTCCGCGTCCCCCCGTGCTCGCGCCGGTGCCGCCGAGACACGACGCTGGGCCGTCGGGCGGGGAGCAGAGCCCTGGCTGAGGCTGAGCCCGCGGCTCTGGGCAGAACCAGGGCCCGGACAGACCCCCTGGGCACCGGACAGACCCCCTGGGCGCCGGACAGACCCCCTGGGTGCCCGGACGGCACCCGACGTGCTGGCACTCAGCTGCCCAGAGGCACGCGCCCGGCAGCTGCCCGAGGGGGCTTCTTCCACACCGAAAAAAGGGGGGAGGGAGGGGTAAACCCAAATCCTCTCTGGCATCTTTAAGAGAAAAAAGAGGTGCGAGCACGGCAGGGAGGGAGGCTGGAGCCGGTGCTCCGGTGCAGCAGGGCACGCGGGGGGCTGCGGGAGCACCGGCCCGACCGGAGGCGAGGGCGTCGGGCCCAGGCGTCCGGGGGCACGTGGGAGAGGGAGCGTGGGCTCCCRCTGACACTCGGCCGAGTGTACGTCCTGCCTCAGCGTTTTCCAGCTGCCCTGTCCATAAGGGCCTCGGCTGCTCCCATGGTTAACATGCGCGGTGCCAGCACTCCCTCCCCGTGGGAGCCATCCTCCTCCTCCTCCTCCTCCTCCTCCTCCGACCCCTCCATGCGCCTCTCCATCAGGGCAGCGCTGCTTGTCAGCCACTAAATCCGCCGTCCTGCCGGGGCAGCGCTCCACGGCGCAGAGCAGGGCACCCTGCGCGCTGAACCGGACACCGGAGCGAGGGAATAAATAAGGGAAGGCGGAGGAGCGAGAGGGCGGCAGATCGGTCTCGGGGGCCCAGCTGGCTCTGACATCTCCAGCCCCGTAATCGTATTCAGAGCCGAGCCAGGGTGAGGCATTTCTCCTCCAGCGCAGCAATAAAGGAAAGCAACACTCTCAATAATTCAGCACCGGGAGAGGGTGATAAAGCGGAGGAGCCACCACTGCAGGCAGCCGGGGCGGGGGGCTTCCCGCTCCCTCCTATATCTCGGCCAGCAAAGCCCTCTCCTCCTCCGCGGAGCCCCACGCTGCTGCGTCCCAGCTCCCAGCCGAGCTTCCCCCCGGCACTGCTGTGCTTCGGCCTCCTCGGCGCTCCCCGCGCTCCCGCGGAGGCAGGATCCCCGCGGGAAGCTCCGTGCCTGCAAGGCACGCTCCAACTTTCCTTTGCGAAGGGGCTCCGGGGGCTGCTCGGCAGCAGGGCGCCGATCTCGGGGCCGCAGAGAGCCTCTCCCCTCCCGGACGCCTAACCACGCCGCCGCGGCCACGCGCAGCCCCCGCAGCCCCAGAAATCAAACCGGGAGCTGCAAGCAGCCTCTCCGCGGACCCTGCGGGCAGGCGGCCCCGTGCTGCCGCGCTGCGGCTACCAACCGCGCGGCGGTGGCTGGTGCCTTGCGCTCGCCCAGGGCCCACGCTCGCGCGTCGGCTCTGCGCAGGGTTCACTCCCGCCTGCCCGCGAGAGCCCGTCCGGGTGACACCGGAGCTCGCGGGGCCTCGGGGCAGAGGGCAGGGACCAGCGGTGCGGGGGGATCTGCAGCACACGTCGATCGGGGTCCCTCACACCCGCCCGGGTATCTCGTTCACAGCAGCCGCCCGCGCACAGCAGGGCACCGGCACTGCCGAGGCAGAGAGCAGACGGGCAGGTACCGAGAGCCACGCGGTCTGCGGCGATGGCCTTGGGCACGCCGGGGGCACCGCAGCCAGCAGACCCGCCCGCAGAAGGGCTGGAGACAGCGCTCAGCAATTTTCAGGCCCTCAGCTACCACGGCGGGGAAGCCAAAACCGAGCCTGCGAGGTGGAAACGGGACCAACTGCCCTAACGGCTCGCTGCCGATCCGCACGCACGGCGCGGGCGGGAACGCGATGGCTCCCCGTGCCCCTGCGGACCCCGGCGGGTGCAGAGCTCTCCGTGCCGCCTGCTCCGCGCGGAAGCGCCGGCAGCCCGCGGCGAGCGACCTGCCCCCGCGCCCTGCCCGGTCCCAGCGCCAGCACCCGCGGTGTGACACGGCGAGCGATGCTGCCCGGCGCYGCCGAGCCTGCTCTGCACCGGTGCCGCCGCGCTGGGGAGGACGCGCGCCCTGCCTGGCCYGCGGGGCTGCCGGCTCCTGCTAACGACCCAGACCGGTGCCGGCTGACGGCCCCAACTCCCCGACCTCTCTGACGCCCCGTCTTCCCCAGCCCACTCCTCTACCCCCGGCCGCTCCTCCTGCCCCTCGCACCCGCCCCGGCTCCCCCGCCGCGCCCGGCTCTCACCCGGCTCAGCCCGAGCTGCTCGCGGCCCCCGCTCTGTGGCACCCACCCACGGCTCGGCACTCGGCTCCCTCCACATATCACCTCGAGGTGCCCTTTCCACAAGCACAGCTTTCGCTGCCAGCAGCGCAACAAATTTAGCCGGCTGCTGACAAGCTACGGCTCCATCGCCCGCCCCGGCTCCTCACCTCCGGCTCCTGCCCCACCGCCGCTCCGGCTCCCCGAGGCCGGAGCGAGCTCGTCGCCTTCCCTCCGCCCCCTCTCTTTTCCCGAGCTCCTCCAACCACCGAGGCTGCCGTGCCCCGGCCCCGCCGCAAACCGGCGCATCCCGCCCGGGGCTCTCCGTCGTGCCCAGGCTGCCGGAGCTCCTCTGGGAGCTGCTGCCGACTCCRGACCTTCTCCTCCGGGCTGGCACCCGCAGCCCAGCCTTCCCCCCGCTAGTGCAAGTCCTGCCTCTCGGCTCACGCTGCCTGTGATCTCAGCTCCCATCCCGCCCGTCACATCCTTTCCCTCGCACCTCCTTTCCCACGTTTCCCAAGGAGTCCCAGGACCCCCCCGACCATGCCCGCTCCAGCGCCAGCACAGCCTTCGCCCTTGTCCTGCCAACGACGGGTACAGGGGCGCCGCTCCCCAGAGCACCTCTCCTCCCTGCGCTGTCACTTCTACGTGACGACAGCTCCTCCGTGCCCGGCGAGCGGCTGCCTCCRCCTCTTCCAGCCCCTCGGGAGATCCCGCTTGTGCCACGGGACCTGCGAGGGTGCATTGGGCCCCGCAGGGCGTCCTCACCCCTCCGCCCCGCCGTTGCTTGCTCCTTTTCCCTGGTGGCTTCCACGCTGCCTGGGGGACGCAGGTCCGTGGTGGACCCAGCAGGACGGACCTCGGTCCTGGGTGGGAGCAGGGTCTGGGGCGACAGAGCTCGGGGGCGATGGCAGGTCCTGTGCAGGAGCCGTTACCTGTCTGCCGCCGCACCGGGCTGGAGCGGGTCACCGGCCAGGCCACCCTGTGCGCCCGAGGCACCCGCTGCCCCTGCGGGTCTTAGCCAAGGACCAGGTGACGGTCACCTCCACAGCGGGGACAGCAGGACGCAGGGACAAACATCCCTGGGGCGGCCGATTCGGGGCGAAACCCCGCGGGAGGCCCRGTGTCGCCCTGGCTAAGACCCGGCGAGAAAACTCGGGTGCTGGTGAAGCCGGTTCCCTGGAGAGCCTCCCGCCCGGCCCGGCCCGCTCCCGAGGCGCCAAGCACAGACAGACAGACAGACACAGCGGCRGCACACGGACCATCACAGACACTGCAGCCCGCGGCCGCGCTGCCCGCCTCGCCGGAGACCCGCGCCACTCACGTCACGCCCRCGCCGGGGCTCAGCCAGCCGCCTGCTCCCTCCCGCGGCCGGGAGCCGCTCCGCTCCGCGGGAAGCACCGACGGCCCCTCTCCCCGCGCACCGCCTGCCCTCCCTCCTGCCCCCCGGGCGCGGGGGCACCGGCGGCAGCGGGGGGACGGGGGRCCCGAGCCGCAGAGCACGACCTCGCGCCGGCGGGGGGAAACGAAGGCGTCGGTACCTTGTATTCAGCCAAGCCTCTCCCGCGGTGCTCGCGCTGGACTCTCTGGGGAAAGACAAGAGAGAGGAGGGAGAATTAAAATCAATGATCGTTATCACCAACTTGCTTACGGTCGAGGCTGTTTGTGCATCGACTGSCGAAATTTTGGAATATGAGCACGAACGCAGGTATCATCTCCCCGGGAACCAGCCCTGGGTAAACGCCTGCGGCTGCCCCGGCTCCAAGCCCGGCCACCGGCTCCTCCGGCTGCTGCGGGGCGCGCCGGCCCCGGGGCGAGCGGGCACAGCACGGGCAAGCACAGGAGCCGGCCCGGCCCCCGCGGCCCCCGGCCCCTCCTCGGCGTCCCCGCGGCTCTGCACGTGGCTCGGCTTTGGCAGGTGTCTCGCCGTCTTGGACAGGACGCAGCACCATCGACGCGCTCCAGCTCGCTGCTGGTCCGAGCGTGGGCGAGCTCTGGGGTGGGTCGCGCCCCAAGGGGCCCCGCGGTCCCCACCGCCCGTGTCCCCCCGGCYGCGTCCCCCTGCCACGCTGCTCCCCGGAGCGAGCCCGGATCCACCGCGCCGCCCCGACCGGCCCGGCCCCGGGCGCTTCTTGGAGAACATCCCCGAGTTTCAAAGAAAACTTCCTGAAAGCTGCACTTCAGCTAATTGGCTTTTGCAACATTGCCAACCCAAATGTTCATAAATCATGTCAGACCCTCAAAAATAATGAGAACAGCTTATACATCACGAGATTTTTTAAAAAAAGAATAAATGAGGGTTGCTTCTGTTTGCTAACYGCTTCCTCGGGGACCCGCAGGTGTCGAGTCCTGCCGGCGCGGGGAGCCGGGAGCGCGGCTGCTCCCACGGGCGGGAGCTGCGGTTCTCCGCCAGCGCCCGGCCCCGCAGGACAGCGCTCCGAGCAAACCACCACCTCTTTCTGCAGCCGCAAGAGCCGCCGGCCGCACRTCCCGGCGGCGGCCGCCCCTCGCCMRGGCCRYGTCCGCGGTGGGCTCGGAGGTGCTGCGGCACGCGCTGCGCCACGACGGCTCCCGGGAAGAGCGCGCCGCTTCCCGGGCACTGCTGTTAGCAAACACCGCTCTCCGCCGCGCAGCGGGATAATCAATTATGGTAATTCCTGCCTCGRTGCATCGGATTCACGGAGGAGCGCAGCTCATTAGGCTGGTGCTGGCTCCCATTAGCGCTTTAGGATAAACCCTCCCGAAGGCTCCAGTGCGGATAGGCGCGCTTCCCGGCGCCGCGGTCCCYGTCCCACCYGGGGGGCGGCACGGCGGCACTGCCGGCCYCGGCAGCGAGTGGACGCCCCAGTGTCGCCGCGGCTCAGCGCCTTCCCGGGATGCCCCCGGGGTCTTCCAGCTCCACCGGGAGCCTCGCCGGGATCGCGGGAGAGGATGGCTGGAGCCACAGCGGGAAGTGAAGCCCCAACTCGACCCATCATCCTGGGCAGGCGGTTTGGGAGCACTGGGAGCGCGGCACCTGCCTGGCCGTGAATTCCCGAAGGATGCTGGCACTCCCCGGGGAGGCACGGCGATGGGCAAGGTCTCACTTCCCAAATACGTTTCCCAGGGAAGGTGCCGCGCTGGGAGCCTCCAGTTGTCCCAAGCACCGCATGGACCAGGAGCCCAAATCAAAGCCTCTCCGTCCTGGAGACGGAGGCAGGCTCCAGGGCAGGCTCCGGGGATGAGGGTCCGCGTTAACCGGGGTGGGTGTTGCAGCCGCCCCTGCTCTCGCGGAGACACTCCTGGCTGATCCTCTCTCATCGGCAGAACCAGACCAAGTTAAACCGCCCCGATTTTGCCGGAGGGCCCCGCTCCCGAGCCCCCGCGGCTTTGCACGAGTCTCCCGGAGCCGGGGGTGACGTGGCCTGCGAAGGGCCAGGCCCCGAGCCGCGGGGGGACCTGCCACCACGCCGCAGTGGCCTCCCCGTCCAGCTYTGCTGGGAAACTTCTCAGCAGAAATTTTTTTTTAAAGTACATTTTGACCCGCCTTTCCTCCACCAAAAAATCCTAAATTAATTTTGCTTTTAATTAAATTCATTAGCAAAGATTATCTGGCTGAGGAAAAATAATATCCTGCCCCTCCCTCAGCAGCCCTCTCTATTTATATCCCCTATATACATAAGCAGCAGCGAATATTTCTTTATGGGCCATTAAAGGTTTAATGTTTAATTTATAACCACGTTCTCTGGCGGGCGGGATGGCCAGGCACAATGTCAACACTTTTAATTAAATGAGAAGGATWTTTTTTTTTTTAACTAAGAAAGATAAAAAGCTCCGTTCCCGCAGCTGCTGCAGGTGCGGGGTGGGTGCGGGCGGGGGCCGCACTCGGTGGCACCGGCCCGGCCCGGCCCCGGGCAAAGCCACCGGCAAGCGGGAGCCGGACCCCGCGGCCAGGCTCGCGGCGGGGCGCCCAGCACCGCCTGTGCCCAGGCATCGCCGGTGCCGACGCCGATCGCAAAAACCCCAGCGCGAGCGATTGCCGTGGATCCTCCAACCCAACCCAACCGAACCCCTCCTGCGGCGACGGCGGCTTTGCACCGCTGCCACCGCTTCCCCAGGGGACGTTGCGCCGCGGAGCACCACGAAGTGCGTCCGCTGTGTGCGTGGTCCGTACCGGCGGCGAGGGAAGCGGCGCGGGGCCCACGGCACTGCAGGCACCTGGAGCAGCCAGGCACGTGGCTCGTCCTGCCGGCAGCCCTCCCACACGTCCTTGTCCTCACACGTGACACGGGGGCACCCGAGCCCCCCGGAGCAAGCGGCCCAGCTCCCGGCTGCCAGCTCCCTCCGGCACGGCCCCGCTGCTGGGAGCGGAGCGACGGGGCGGCTGCGAGCAGCCGGGTTCCCATGAACGGAGTATTTCATCTTCGGGGAGAGATTAAATCTCTGCACAGAGCGGCGTGAAAGAGATGAGTCAGCAGCCGGCGGAGGGGCGGGCAAGTCCGGCCGCCAGCGCTCGGCGTCGCCGACACGTTTCGCCGCTCGGTCCTCCCGCAGCCGGGCTCTCCCGGCAGCACCCGGCGCGTGGGGCTGCACCGCACTCCCTGCCCGGGGCGTGCACGGGGCTGCACACCGCTGCCTGCCTGGGGATGCTCCCTGCTCCCTGCCCGGGGCGTGCACGGGGCTGCACACCGCTGCCTGCCTGGGGATGCACCCCACTCCCTGCCCAGCATGTGCACGGCGCTGCATCCCGCTCCCTGCCAGGACCGCATGCCCCTGCCTGCCCAGGATGCGCAGGGCTTGCCGGAGGCTGTGCTCACTCACCACGTGGTCAGTGGACGGGGTGCAGACCGGGGCCGGGGGCCCTGCCAGGCAGCAAGGTCACCCGTGCACCTCGCGTCCCCCGGCCGGCGGCCGCCGCTTGCCACCCACAGCGCTCCAAGCATGGGCCGGCGTCGCGGCGCTGCAGCCGTGCCCGCCCCAGCGCACCAGGCAGAGCCGGGACTTCACCCGGCCCCGCCGCTCCCAGCCGGGCCCTCCCGCCCCGCGGCTTTCCGCACGGGAACGGTGCCCCTTGCAAACCCACACTAGATGCGACTCGCGCTGCCACCGCGGCGCTGCTTTAGCTCCGAAGCCAAGGAGCGAGCAGGGGACGCCAGGAACGGCTTGCGCACGTGGGCACGCAAGCACCACGCGCGCCGGGGCCGGCCGCTGCGCCGCGAGCCAGCGAGCGGAGCGGTGATGGCACCGTGCCGCTCACTAAAAGCATGAGTGTCACTAAATCAATAATTCATTTACTTTAATGAGATAAGTACTTTGAAAACTAATTGCAAACCTGCTCCATTTACTCCAACCCGTTATAGCCCTTAATGTAAATGGCAGCAACACTGCCGGAGGAAGGGGAAAGGCTTTGGGGGAAGATAGTGTGTCATCCTCTTCCCTTCTTCGAAGAAAGCGCGATAGCAGTTACAAACAGGAACGGTGCAAACCTAAGCCAGCAGCTCGATGCCTCCGCGGCAGCGGTGGAAGGAGCGGAGCGGAGCGGAGCAGAGCGCCCAGCCGCCGTCCCCATCCCGGGAGGCTCGGGGAAGTGTGGCATGGCCGCAGAGGGGGGCACGGCCGCCCTGGCCGCGGGGCAGGAGCGTGGCCCGGCGGGCTCTGCAGCGGGGTCTGCGGCCGCACGAGCCACCGCGGCCTGGAAAGTGCTCGGAGCACCGGGGAGGTGCCGAGCTCCAGCGAGCTGCCGGGGGAGCGCACTGCTGCTGGAAGCTCGTCGGCCTGGGGCTATGATTAGCCTGTGTATAATTAGCAGAGCTGATGGGCCATCAGACAAGAAGAGAAACCGAATCTGGAGTGGAGGCTTGCGGGGCGGCGGGGAGCTCCTCCAGCTCCTCCGCAGCCCCGGGCTGCGCCCTCCTGGCAGCATCCCGTCTCACGTCTCAGGCGGGCTCGGAGCTGGAAAAGCCCCGCGGGTGCTTCCCGGTGCCATCTGCCTCATCCCGGCAAGGCGCCGAGTGCCCTTGGCCCCCGCGGGACGGCCGGGCTCCGGACCCGCGTGGCGAGGAGCTGGCAGCGCTGCCGCCTTCCCGCACGGCGGCCCGGAGCGGGCGCGCGACGCCAAGGGCTCCCTTCTTGCTTGCTGGAGCAAATGGCAGGTCATAAAAAGGAACCGTGACAGAAGAGAAAATGTTCCAGAGTCCACAAGGACCAGTCCAGGGTAAATCCATCTGCTCAGCAATTTAGCCAGAAAATCCTTTCCAACCATCCGTGCGGGAGGTCTCTCACCTCGCGCTCCCAGTTCTGGGCAAAGCGTTCCCGACTCCGGCAGCCGCAGGCCTGCTCGCGAGGGGGCATCGCCGGCAGTGGGTGACCCCCCCTTCCTCCTCCTCCTCCTCCTCGGGGTCTCCCCGGCCCCCCGCGAGCGGCTCCGGCGGGGGCATCGCACATTTACTGCTGCAATATCGACCCGGGTTCGGCCCTTGCACCCTTGTGCGAGCAGGGGAACCCCAAAGCCGCGCTGGCGACCTCGAGCAACCGGCCTCACAAAAGGAGAGGCGGGATGATCCCCGCTCGGCAGAGGACTCGGCGCGGCTCAGCCTCCCGCCGCCACGGCCGCGCGAGCGAACCCGGAGATCTCCCTGCAGGCATCGCCGCGAGTCCCACCGCGGCCGCTCCCACCTCGCGGAAAATCAATGGCAAGCATCTCAATTAATCACGCAGGGGGCAAATTGATTAGGAGCCTAAATAAGGTCAACATGGTTGTCTGCTTATAGGGTAGGACCCCTTAATCATCACTTTATCTGCAATAGGCTGCGGAACCTGCAATCGCGCCGTCCTCGGGAGCACGGAGGGATTTTTCACTTATCCCCTGCGATTGCGAGGGCGAGCGGAGCGGGAGCCGCGGCTCTGCCACGGGGAACGGCATTCCAGCACGCACAGCCGTCGGCCGCGCGCAGCTGCGAGGCCGAGCATCGCCCCGCGGCCCAGCAAGCCCAGCTGTCTCCGTTGATTCAGAGGAAGACAAAAGCAATTAAGCGCTGCTGCTCTAGGTGCAGTGCATTCCCCCGTGACCCCCAAAGCAACAGCTTATGCTCGAGATTTGATTAGCCCTGTCATTATCTTAGATTGCCTACCTGAAAATATTGTTAGTGGTCACCACGGTATTGAACCTTTGCAGAAAGGCAGCCACAGGTCTCATCTCGGTTGCCCTCAGCAGCTGGAAATCCCCCAGGCAGCTTCTCCGCTCCGAAAAGTGCCGGTGCATTTGTTGGAAATGCGCCGCTCCTGAATTTCGCGGGAGCTGACTGGTTTTATAGCCTGATTCTGTCCTTTCTACCACTGCACGGGGCGGGATGTTCCATGCAGCCCTGCTTTCCCGTGCTGGGGTGTGCCGCAAGGTGAGCAGTGCTGCGGGCACGGCGGAGTCGCACCGCGGACGAATCCCCCCGTTTAACCCCGAGACCGCCTGCACCCTTCCTGCAGTGCAGCCCGGCGCATCCGGCCGGCCGCCGCACGGGAGCCCCGGGAAGCTGCTCCTGCCCGGAGCGCGCGCCCTGCCTGCCCCCGGCCGGGGCCGTGCACACCGGCGTTGCTGGTTATCGCCCCCAGCGCGGCCCTGGCCTTGCTGCAGCGGCTCTGTGGCGGGCAGCGACGCAGCGCCCGCAGCGCCTCTCCTCCCGCAGGTCGCCAGGCAGCTGCGCGCTGCAACCCCAAACACAGCAAATCGCTCCTCTTCCCTATTTTGCGAACAAAAAGCCCCCGCGGAGGCCGGGCACGCCGGGAGGAGCTGGCGCGGCCCCCCGGCGCGCGGCGCGTTGCAGGCTGATAGCACACTTTGCTTTGCCAATAGACTTTCCAATTGCGAGTGAAATCAAGTCAATGGGGTATTTTACTCAGCTGGGACTCCGCTAACAGCAGCCGATTTCCCGGCCGGGCGAGGGGGCTCTGCGCAGAGCCGGGGGAGGCTGCGGCCAGGCGGGAGGCGACGGCTAAGGCATCGCCCCGCACGCAACCAGCCCCGCGGGGCGTCCTGCGCCCGTGCACCGTCCCCGGGGCCGGCGCGCCGCCACCCTGCCCTCCGCTCCGCACCGCTCCCTGTCCTTGCAAATATAGGTATAAATATTATAATTCGGTTTAATATTTAATATAGGCAGGTTAAATAAGCATCCCCAGCCCCATAAATAATCATTAATGGAGGGCTCTAATTGTGCTGCTGGAACCCTGCTCGTGACTTATTTAGAGGGCAGCGCTACTCCCGTCCCCCGCTCCCGCGCACCGCGGCTTAACCTGCCGCCCAGCCTCTTCCGCGAGAGCCCGACGGGACGTGACAAAGCAGGTGACACTGCGCCGGGGCCGCTTGCTGCCACCCGCACCCGCGATGCCGGGCGAGGGGGGACGCGGCAGCCAGCGGTGCCTGCGGACGAGCAGGCTGCGAGCGACCGCGGCATCCCGACGTGGAGGCGTGCCGCGGAAAGCGGTGCGTGCAACCGGGAAAACGTGGGAAAACGGCGGGTGCAACCAGGAAAATGGCGCGTGCAACCGGGAAAATGCAGGAAAGTGGTGCATGCAACTGGGAAAATGCAGGAAAACGGCACGTGCAACCGGGAAAATGGCGCGTGCAACCGGAGCCAGGCCAAGCTGGAGGGGCAGGGAGGCGCCGGGGGGAGGCCGCGCGGGGCCCCCTCCGCTGTGTGCGCTCGCTCCCGGAGCAGTGGTAGCCGGGGGCTGCCCGAGCAGCCGTGGCGCAACACAGGGCAGGGCAGCGGAAGGGGAAGGCTTTTATCACAAATACGAAGCTACTGTAAAATTGATTGGAAACAATAGTTTAAAAAAAAAAAAAACAACAGAGTGCCCAGGGAATTGGCCGGGGGCAAGTGCTCCGAAAGTGCAGGAGAGCCGAGACACAGAGAACAAGTAAAGCGCAGGAAAACCTCCATGTAAGAAGGTTTTTCCCTTAAGGGATGCATTGATGCATTGCTTTAAAAAAAGGTTTGTTTTTTGCTCTCTGTAGCTTAATTTCATCTCGAAATGAAAAACTACAAAAGTAAATTGAAACAGCCCTCTGCAGCGAGCCTGGACCGCTGCCTTGCGACCGCTGGGCTGATTTAGCTGGAAACGCAGGCGCTGCCTTCTCTGTGCCGCGGACGAGATGTCACCGCGCGACCCGGGAGGAGGGAGCGGGGCGGCCGCGCAGGCTCGGCTCCGAGCGGACACGCCGCAGTGCCGGCAGGAGCGGGAACGCCGGACCCAGCCGGTCCCGGCGCCGGCAGGTTGCTGGGGTGCTCCTGCTCCGCGCGGCAGTGGAGCCCCTCACCGCAGCATCGGGGCAACGCCAGGGGCAGGGCGGGGAGGGGGAGCCCTGCCGAAGGACCCCGACACCCCTCTTTGCCCATGCTGCTTCTCCTGCATTAATCCCTGGGAAAGTAAAGACACCCCAGGCTCACGAAATCAGCCTGTGCTCATGCTAAATCCAACACGAGCCTAAAATGAGAGCAACAGCTCTCTCCGGGCCAAGCAAAGGACGTCGTCCCTGGAAACGGGGCTGAAAAGAAAAGGAAATAATGAAACGCGACTGTAGGAAACACCTGAACATGTTTCCTGCTAGTCTGGGAGATGCGGCAAGCTCCCGCGCCCCTGCCCGGGGCTGCCCGTGGCGCAAGGCGCGTCCTCGCTGCCCGTCGCGCTGCAGCGGGATACGCGCGATCCTCCGGCGCGGCGTTTGCACGCTGCACGTAACTGCAACGCCGGTGCTGCTCGGAGCGCATCCACGCCACACGCCAATGCGCGTGACGGACTCGACATGTTCGCGGGGACGTCGCCTGCGTCGCGGCCAGCCCATCGCCGAGTCTGGGCTGCAGCGCTACGGAAAACGGCGTATTTTATCTTTATGTGTCAGGATTTATATAAAAAGGGGATAGTTCAGCTCTAAATGTAATGAGTTGGAAGAACAGCCCTCCAGTGGCTTCCTCCAGCTAGCGCGGCATCAATAACATCGATTGCTAAAAATAACTAATAACCCTGGCCCGGCGCGGCCGGGAGCGCTCGGCGCGGCACCGTCCAGCCGTGCCGCACGCCCCGCGCGCGGGGAGCTCCCCGGGGAGGGCGGCCTGGCACAGCCCCCTCGGAGCATCCCGCGCGGGGACGCGGCTCGGGCACAAACATCCCTCCAGACCCAAAGCCCGGCAGGCGCCCGCGGGCTGCTCCGGCCCGGCACCGCCGGTTATCCGCCCCCGCGGCCGGGACCAGCCAGGCGAAGGCACGGACGCTCCTCGGGAGCGGGCGACCGATGCAGGTGAAAAAACAGCAGGTTTTGTCTATCCGCCACCATGTAACGCACAAATCCATCGGGCCGGGCCCCTCCGCCCGCACGGGAAGCCGTCGCTCAGGACTCGCCAGTCCCGGTGAAGGCGCTGCGGGATGCGACCCCTCTGCACACGGACGAGAAGGGACCAGCAAAGTCCCCGTTCCCGATTTCTGCAACCCCTGACTTCTCCGACATTGCACGTTTCCATAAAAGTAGAAGGATGCAGCTCTGCTTCCGCCCCCGCCGGCGCCCGGCTTCCCGCTGCCCGGCTTCCCCGCCTGCCCTCCGGCTCGCCGAGCTTCCCGGGGCGGGAGCAAACCCAAGGAGGAGGGAAACGATAAACCGCCAGCCTGCAGTTCGGGAGAGAGAGTTATTTAGCCTGTTGAAAATGAGTCTAACTTAATAGAGAAGAAATAAAGTGTTTTAAAATTAACGACATAAATGTCAGCCCTGATCGCGGGGATATTAAACTATATGGTTATTTGACTGCCTTTCGCAAAGTTACCTCTCCGCGCACGCCGGGAGCGGAGCAAGGTGAGCGGGAGCCTGGCGGGGAGCGGGACGGGCGCCCCGGCCCTGGGCACCGGCCCCAGCCCCTCCCGTGCCGAAACCCCTCCAAAAGTCACCTCGGAGCAGCGACGGAGCAGCGACACGGGACCCCGCAGCTCCACGAGCGACGCGGGAGCAGGGCACGGCCACACTGCAGTTATTTGTAAATAATCCCTAATTAACGAGCGCCGCGGTAACAGCCGGCTCGGTGCTGCTCCGGGCAGGGACGATGGCAATCTCCATTCTTCCGCTTTCCAATTACGTCTTCGGGGAGGGAGGCAGAAACTAGCCAGGGTGAATTAGAGAGACTTTTGTCGCGTTTAATATCAATTCATTTTGCAGACTGCTGACGCAGCAGGATTTCACAGCTCGAAATTTATGCTTCTTTTGAGAGACATGCGCAAAAAAGGGGGGAAAAAAATACCCTGCCATCAGCACAAAAGTACCAACTCTGCGGGCAGGCGCGCGGCCGGGGCGGCCCAGGAGTGCCCGGGATGCCGCGGTGCTGCCGCGGTGCTGCGCCGCGCCGCGCCGCTCGCCGGCAGAGGCACCGCTAACGACGGAGCCGTTATTGCACCGTGTTACTCGGCCCCAAGGGGGTTTTATGCAAAATGACACACAATATAAATGACTGTTGTAAACAGAGAGTTTAATAAAGGGCTGTGTGCGAATTTACAGCCTCCCCAAGGATAATTAAAATTATTTATCTACTTACCTAGCTAGCCGCCGGAGCAGTCTATTAATTATTATCTATTATACGCGGCCTGCTTTGCATGCTGCCGGTGCAGCGCCTGACGACCCCGTCCAGCACGGACGGGCGGCAGCACGGGGGGCCACGCGGGACGGCACCGCCGCGGCGCTCAGCCGTGCGTTCGTGCACCCGCCGCCGGCCCGGAGGCACCGACCCGCGTTGCAACGCGGAGCAGCGTCACGTCCCCGGCGATGCAGAGCTGCTCGCAGGCTGCGAGGCCGGGGGACGGGAACCGGGCGCATCGGCACCCCGCCGCAGCGCTACCTGCTCCCGCTATTTATCGCCCTGCCAGAAGGACCCGTTCGGAGGCGCTGGGATCCCCCGGCTCCTCTCCGCACATCAAGAGACCTCAGGGGCTCCAGCGTGCGGGTACTTAACGTTGTTTTATTGGCTTAATAAACCCGGCTGACGCTGCCAGGTGCCCGCCGCGCTGCCGAGGGGCTGGAGCGGGCGAGCGCCGGCGAGCAGAGCCGCCCGGGCAGGGCACGGCCCCGGCCCCCGAGCAGCTTGTCGGGAGCGGCGGCTCCAGCTGCTCATCGCCGCCGCGGGCGAAGCGAGCTGTCAGCTCCCGCCAGCGCGCCCATTAATCACGGCGGCGATTGCTCTGCCTCCCCGCCCTGCCGGCTCCTCGCGCCGCCCCCGGCAGCCGCGGGGCCCCCTGCGACCCCCGGCAGCCCGGCCGAGTGCCGCGCACGGGTGCCGGAGGTGGGACCCTGCGGTTCCCACGCTGCAGCGGCGCTCGCAGCCGCTGCACCCAGCATCCCGCCCGGCGGGACGGGACGGGGACCTCGGCGAGGACCGGTCCCCAGCGGCAGCCGCCGGGCTGTTAGCACAGCGTCGTCGCCAGGAGCGCGAAGCCTTGCACCGGGTGAAAGCCGCGCAGTCACACTCCCGGCCTCGCAACCTCGTAAAAGCCACGTGGTCGAATCCCAGGTCCTGCGGGCCTCTGCGGCCCCCCCGCAGCAAGCAAGATGCAGAGACGTTGATGGACGCTCAGGGGCCACACGGAGGGGGGGTAAATGGGGCCACTCGGCAAGGCGGGGGCAGCCCCCGGGCTCACCCCGCGGCAGATGCACGTGCTTCGGATGCTAAATGCCAAATAAAGCCATCGCAACCAGGCTGCTGTTGACCCTGCTGGAGCCTCTGCACGGGCCCAGAAGCCCCGTTTTGCAGGGTGCAAGGAGCTGCTCGAGGGCACTGCTGCCCCGGGGGCACCTCGGGGCTGGCGCGGCGAGGCCGGGGCAGAGCAAAGGGCTGCCGGCAGGGCAAAACCGCCCTTCCCTCGCTTTTCCCTTCCTTGCTCTGAGCGTGTCTGGCACGTTGGCAGGACGCTGCGCAGAGCGGACGGCAGCCCGGGCCGCACTTACCGCACGGCTCCCGCTGCAAACCCGGCTCGCGCCCTGTGCGCGGGAGCAGCACGGCGCAGCAGCCGCCTGCGCAAAGCCCCTTCCGAGCCTGCCGCCCATCGCACCGCGCTTCCCAGCGCCCGGCCCAGCGCTGCTCTCAGCACACCGCTGGCCCTGCTCCCTTCCTCTCTGCCGGCCGCCTCCAGCCCCGACCTCCAGGATATTTATTGCTCGCTCCCTCCTAAATCAGGGCGGGCGGCGGGGCTGCTCGCGCGGCGCTACCGAGCGCCGCGGTTCCGTTTAGCTTGCAGAAAACGCGGCCTCGGAGGAGCAACCCGCCCCGGCGCTGCCCGCGCTCGGCCCCGGCGTGATGGACGATTATGGACCATCTGCACTTCCAGGAGGGGAGAGATTTACGAGCAGCGCAGACAGCGAGAAGAGTGTCCATTACTATAACTCACCGGCCTCTTCAGAGATATTGCAATCAGGGCCCTCGGCCGCTGCGGCGGGAGGCTCCCGCTCCAGCGCTGGCAGGCAGGAAAATCAATTAGGTTTCTTTGATGCGCTGCTGGCAGCGGGGGGGAGGGCAGGTGCAGCCCGTGCCGGGGACCCCCAGCGCTGCGCAGCAGGACACCGGCCCTCCTGCGGGTCCCGCTGGCCCGGCGGGGCGAGGACGGTGGCATCACCCTGGCTTTGCGGGAAAGCAGCATGCGAGCCCGGCTCTGCCCCTCCGGCAACGCCGAGGCCGAGCCGCCCTGCAGACGTGCCGGGGCCGGGAGCGCGCACGGCACGGGAGCAGCACGCCGGGCTGGCGGGGCCGGGATGCGGCTGCTGCAGCGGCTCCGCCGTCGCAGGGGCCGGGGCGGTGCGGCGGGAGGGCGGCGGGACTGGAAGAAGTCAGCGACGGGGGGGCGCATCTTTTCCAGGCCAGCGGTACTAAGTGCTCTCATGCTAGGCACCTGCCTCTCCTGGCTTCGTTATTACCATCATCTTGATTAAGACTTGATAGAGTCCAGGATTCATTAAGAAAAAAAGTGCCCGAGGGCACCACAAACCCTCGCTGGCTGGAGCCTGGCGCAGACCGAGCGGGGAGGCAGCACAGGCAGCACCCGGCTCTTCAGCCCCCTCCCACGCGGAGAAATTACCGCCGAGGCTATTTATACGGCCACCCCATAAACTCAGCCTGCGTTCGTGGAGGCCTCCTTCATTAAAGCCTTAATGCCACAGTCCAGCAGCTACGATGCCGCCCTCCCTCCCCAGCGAGATGCTCTGCGGACCTTGGCCGGGGGGGGGACAGCAGAGCCGCCTCCCCTCGGCCCTGCGCCCAGGCCCTGCAGCCCCTTGACCCCAGCGTGGGAATCAAAGATCCGCGGCTCCCGAGGAGAAACCCCTGCAAGCCCCGCATCCAGCAGCAAAGCTACTTCCCACACTGTTTCTCGCGTCTGCAGAGCGGCTTTCCACCCGGATCTGCAGGCAGCCACGGGCTGGGAGAGAGCAGCGTGCAACAGCTCGGCTCGCTTTCATCTCCCCTGCGAGCCGCGGCGAGGAAAGGCAGCGGCCCCGAATCCGGAGGAGTCGCCGCGCGGAGTCAGTGCCGTCGCCAGGACCGACGGGGGCCAGCCCGCTTTTCAGGGATGAGCGGAGCCGCCCGCAGCTCCGCTCTGCAGAAGAGCCGGGCTGGAAAGCAACCTCCGCCCGCCCGTTCCCCGGCTCGCGCGGCTCTGCAGCGCGGCGGATGTTGACTCACACCTCCCGTGGCGAGGGGCTGACGAGACACGAGCAGAGAAGCGCGCGTGCACTCGCTTGCATGGAGACGGGCTCCAGCGAAGGTGGCATCAGACGGGGGAAACCCCTAACGTTGGCCTGTTTCAGCTAAGAGCTAAGACTTACCCAGATTTCCATGCACAGACTCCATCACACGTGTTCCCGGGAACCGCAGGGACGAGCCCTGCTCGCCCCGTGGGGCCACCAGCCTCCGTTAGGGAAAGCATTTGGCAAGTGAATGCAGATGTTTCCGTATCACTTACTTGGCCCGTAAGGACGGAGGCTCCAGGAGACCTGCAGAGCTCTAGAGCCGATGGCCCAAGTCACCCCTCCCTGCTGCTCTACGAGGCCTACAGCAGCTGCAAAAGGCGGTATTTCAGCTCCCTCCACGGCAGGGCTCCCCCTTAACCGAGGTCTTTAGCGGAAGGACCAAGCACACACCAGCCGCGCATGCACAGCGCCGGCCACCCGGGCAGGGGTCTCCCCGGAGACCGCGGCCCAGGAGCGACGCGGGGGACGGAGAGCAGCAGCAGCGTTTCCGAGCGGCAGAGACGAGGAGGAGGGAGATACATGTTGAATAACAATGGTGAATTCCCCTGAGCTTCGGTGTTTTTAATGGTGGATTAGACTGTCAGGCAGCAATTAAATGGTGTAATAAAAAGCTAAGTGCTCATATTTCAAGGTTCCTGCCTCCTGCTCTGCAGGGCGGTGGAGGGCAGGAGGCCGCTCCGGCTCCCCGTGCGGTCCAGCCTTGGCTTTTGGAGGAAGAGCGGAGGAACTTTTCAAAGGAGATTTGCCCACAGTTTACATAGAATATGCCAAATGTGGGATTACAGAGCATAAATCTGTGCAAACTTCCTTCGGCAGCCTTTGAACGTGTGGCTTTTGAACACGATGCTTCTCGCAGTCTTTGTGGCCTGCTGTTCGGCGACACGGAGGGACCGGCGCAGAGACGCAGCCCCGCAGCCGCTTCCCGAGGAGCCTTGTTTTTGTTTTTCTTAAACTGGGGGGAGAAAGCAAGGCAAGCGTTCAGGACGGTTGAAAGCAGATGAAAGTGGCAGGAGCCGGGCACCGCACCGCGTGCGAGCCTCGGCCACCACCGGCCCTCCGAGGGAGCCCGGCGGCTCCGCTGCCCCCGTGTCCCCCTTTGCGGGCAGCCGCCCCGACGCACTCGTGCCGCGGGCAGGAGCAAACCAGAGGCCTCCTGAAGGCCAGGACTCCGGCACGGCACGGCGTTATTTCAGCCAGGTTTGACCCCAGGCTGGGCCGCGCTGGCTCGGGGAGGACGCGGTCCTGCCGCCTCTCGCCCCGCGTGGAAGGAAGGCAGTGGCGGTCCTTGCAGGGGAACCGAGCAGAGCCCAAACACGCCGCTTCGCAAAGCTAAGCCTAACTCTGACCGCGCACGAGCTGCTGTCGCTTTCCGCTCCATAGGGAGCAACGCATCCAGAAATGATGGGCACCGTCCCCATCTCGCACGGATGCGGCCGAGCTGCGCCTTGCCCGGGCTTCCAGCATCCGGGGCGCGATTCCCACAGGAATTGCATCCAGTCTCTGGAGCCTCAGGCAAACCGTGTCCCAAGGGGCAGCGCGGCTGGGGCGGGACGGCAATAACCACGGCGGGGACAGGCAGCCCGCCCGCGGTGGGAGCTCACGGGGGTCTCTGCTCCCTCCAGCACCCCCGGGAAATCCAGGCTGGGGTCTGCCTGCTCCTGGTTCCCTGCACAGCCTGGGCTCCCGGGACCGTGCAAGCCAGTTTCCTTCCTCTTCCTGCCACCTCCTGCTCCAGCTGCCGTTCCCGCAGCCGCGGAGCCCTCCTCCTCCTCCTCCCGGCACCTCCCGCACCCGCCGGCGGGGAGCCGGCACGGCACACGACCGTGGTGAGGGGCTGCGGCCACGCCGAGCTGCCAACGCTCATCAGGCCGGGAAAGCACCGCGACGCTTCCATTACYGGATGGTGGGGAATTTCAGACGGATTGTGGGGAAATGCAACAACATTTCTGCGAAGCAGCATCTCCAAGCTGCGTTAACATCTGTCACAAGGCCTCTTCCCGCACCCCCCGGTCCGGCAGAGCTCTGTCTATTAAACATTTCCTCCCTCCTCGCATGGTTTCTGCAGCCCCTGCTCGGCGGGTCAGAGCGCCCCGGGCATGGGCCACCGCCAGGCACCGTGGCCCCGGCCAGGACAACGGGTGTCCCGCGCCGGGTGGCACCTCGTGCCGGAGCAGCCGGGCTCCAGCAGCGCTCACAAAAGCGCCGCGCGTCCCGGGCACGGAGACCCACCGGCAGCCACGAGCAGGCGGCTGCATTTGGACCTGCTCTAGAGGGACCGGGAAAAACATCCCCCCCCCGTACACCCCTGCTGCCGTGTCGCTCGGCGGGACCTCGCTTCAGGCCCTGCCGTGCTGAGTAACAAAGCGCCGTGAAACACAGCCGCGTATCGGAGACCGTGAATTTACTCCCGAACCTCTGGGGCCCGGGGAAGCCTGACACACATAACTTGCGGTATTTTATAATGGCCTCAACTCCTCAATGAACATCTGCAATAAACCTCTAAGTGCAGCCAACAATCACGCGTGGCACCGGGCTGCAGAAAGCCCGGACGAGGCGGCTGCGGAAGGGAAGAAACCTCCGAATAACACTCCAAAAGGCTGAAACTTAATACTTGAGGACACTCTCTACAGTCACAGGCTCCATGTTTTGGTACCTCTTCTCAAAACCAATACGGCTGAGGGGGGGGTTGTGCAGAGAAATGCGAAAGCAGAGGACTCTCCCCAGTGCTCGGGGCACCCAGCTCCTCTCGCGAGCTGCCCACGCACCGGCATCCCCGCTGCTCTCAGCGGGATCCCAGGGCTCCTCCAAGCCAACGCAGCAGCACGGCCTCAGAAACCACGCACGCCTGGAAAGCAAAGGGAAGGGGCTTCAGGATGGGCCCGGGTCCCCGTCTCCAGCCTCCTCTCCTGCTGGCACAGCATCGGGCATGAGCTGCCGCAGCATCCCGGAGCCGCAGCATCCCGGAGCCGCAGCAAGGCGTGGGACCCGGGGCCCCAGCCCCCAGCCGGGCAGGGAACAGGGGCCTCGGGAGCATTTTGTGCGTCCCCAGCCGAGCCCGGCTCCAGAGCCTGGGGAGGGGACGTGGCGGCAGGGAGGGACCAGCTCAGCCCTCTCCTGCCTCCCCGTCCTGCATCCCAGCAGTGGCTCCCACCCCTCCATCCTGCATCCCAGCAGTGGCTCCCGCCTCCCCGTCCCGCATCCCGCCGGCGGCTCCCCCGGCCACCCCGCTGCTCGTTTGCCGAGCCTGTCACGCAGGATTAGATGTAATGAAAACCATGTGCTTTTCTAACCTCATTGTGCATCTTGTGTTTAGGGCCCTTGCTTTATCAGTTTTTATCCCGTGTAATATTCATCACGCTGGTTTATTTATGGGCCCCCTCTTCGGGAAGGTATTTTTCAGGCCTGGTGAATAAAACATAAGCCGTTGCTGCTTGTCAGAGCGAATGCGGCTCCTCTGATGTCAGCCTGACTAACGGCCTTTAGTTTTCTCCAACGACTGCACTTTGAGAGAAATTTATTTGTATTTGGGTTCGCGTTGGTTGGGGAGATGTGAATTCTTTTCCCTTCAGAATAAATGTAACTTTAGCTTTACGGGAACCGGCAAGAAGCGAGCAGGAAAGCCAGGCCCGGCGCCGCGGCAGCTCTTCCCATGAAACTCCTGTTCCCTGGGAAGGAAACACCCCCCCGGGAGCTTTGCACTCGGAGCAGAGGGTTTCCAAGTCTCTGAATGCAAAAATCAAAAGGTGAAATTAGCTCCTTCTCCGTGACGGCATCTCTGCCTTGGAGCTGGGAAATGCAGGTTCCCTCCTGCTCGCAGGGATTCCCCTGCCCCCTCCGGCCTCCTGCCAGCAATCGATGCCGCGCTCGCTGCCTGCCCGGGGCCCGTCCACGTCACCGGCAGCCGTCGGCACCGCAACGCCAGCGACAGCCCTGCAGCGAGCGTCGCTACCGCCGCCCTCCCCGTGCGGGCGCGGGGCTGCGGAAACGCGCGGGCAGGACCGCGCGGCCGGCYGGGAGGGCTCCTGCCTCGGCTGCTCGTCCGGCAGCTCGTGGTCGGGGTTGGAAAAGGACGTTTCCCGGCGTGCAGCTGCCCCGCCGGCCCTTTCTGCGGGCTGCACGCAGGGACGCCTTGTGTGCACGCTTGCGAGTGGAGCAAGGAAAGAGGAGCCAAGCTGGCTGCCCACTGCGATCTCCCTGTGCTTCAGCAGCACCCGAGTTCACAACCGAATGCATTCACTGGCCCGTAGGCAGCCAGGCTCGGTCATTCCCCAGGCTCGGTCGTCCCCAGCCACACGGCTGCACTTGCCCCGCGGTAGCAGCATTTCCCACCCCCGCACGATCGGATAACGAGGCAGATCCTGCCCGGGAAGCCACCAGCTCGGACCCCAGCAGATGCTCTGCCACCAGTGCACGCCACCGACCAGCTCCCTCCCGCCAGCCCGAACAGGCGCCCCGCTCCCCGCTCAGCTCCACGGCAAGACTGATGTCTCGTTATTGCTGCTTCCTCGCGGAAGAGGATGAGGCTGGCGCTGGCTCCAGGAGGGATTGCTGCGGGGAGCTTATTAGTGTGAAGCGAAGGGAGGCAGACTCTCCTTTACAGCGGCGATTGCTGCACATAACCCCCAGCCGCTGCAAACGCCAGCCCCGGGGGCTTCCGAGCTTCGCGCCACGCCACGACCTGCCGCCCGGCCACGTCACCCGCCGAGGCTTCCCTGCCGCCGCGAGAGCCCTGCCGCTTTCCGCAGCATCCTACCAAGGGGGTCTCGTGGCACGGCGGAAAGAGCCGTTTTTGCAGCATCCCACCAAGAACGGAGGATGAGCCCATCCTCCGAGAGCCGAACACACACGGACCGGCTTCGCCTCGCGCAGCCGCCCACGCAGACCCGCGTCTGCCCACCGAGCCGGTGCCCCCCGCGCCAGGCTGGGGCTCCCGCGCTGCCGGGCGCTCGCTGCTGTGCCGTGGGGCAAACCCTTCCCTGTGCCAGCGCGGGAATTCCTGGCTGCGACCCAAAACTCCTATTAACAAATCAAACTGCAAAAACCAACAGAAGCAGCCAGGAGATTTCCCTCCATCGTCTGCTAATTTATAGGGTTACTGGTGTCAGCAGCTTAAAAGAAGCAAAATTCCATCAAAGAGCCACAGAAACTCTACGCCGTGCTTTAAAACAATCACAAATGCTCGCCTGAAAAGACTGCTCGGGATATAATTCCTTGATGTTTAATTATTAATATTCCAGGCAAACTAGTCAAATTCTACCAAAGAGAAGGAGAAGCGATCAGAGTTAAAAATTAGCTGAAGTAGTGCCATAAATCATCCTGGGGAGCATTTTGCAGAGGTCTCGGCAGAGCTGCTCACGCAGGAAGGGGGAGAGAGGTACGAGCGGTCCGGGAACTCGGAAGCAGGGCAGGGAAACCGGCTGCACCTTCTCCCAAGATGCAAAAAGACTACGGAGCGTTTTCCGAAGCGCAGTAGGTTTCGGCTCCCTGGACAGACAGAAGAGGGCACAGCGGCTCACCCAGAGGCTTAATCCATCACAGGACGCGGCTGCATCTCTGACCTCCTCCTCCTCCTCCGGCTCGGCGGGACGGCAGCCCCGCTCGGGCTGCACGCCGGCTCCCTGTCGATACGCGCTCTCGCGCTGATCGATGCGCCTCGATGCCGGAGCAGCTCCTCGCACCGCGGGCGTTTCGACGGCCCGTAGCACCCGGGGCCCTTCCAGGCCCGAGGAGACCTGCGCACGCGACCAGCTCCCCGTGCCACTCTGCACCGCGGCGCTGGGGACCGGCGACGCTGCACCCCGCGGCCTCGCGCCGATGCACACCGGACCGTCACGCTGCCAAACGCATGTCAGTCCCAACCCTCCCACGATCCGGACAAGGCTCCCGTCTTCCCTCCCCGCTTTAACCCCCGGTCCCGCGGCCACACGCTGCGCGAGCAGCAGGGAGGCCCGACGGAGGGAGGCTCTTGCACCCGTCCGTTGCACCGTGTCTTACACCACCCATTTTATCAACAGATACCTAATATTCCTGCTATCGCTGGTCAACCTGCCTCCTCCTGAGCCACCCTCTGCCCGCAGCAGCTCCTCTGCCGCTGGGGCCCCGCGTGCGCCTCCGGACAAACCGAGCATCCGGCCCTCGCGGCTGCAGCCGGCACGGCACGCGGGGCTGGGGCGACTTCTGGGTTAAAGTCCATGCATTTCTACTTTTTTCCAGCTTCCAATTTCCTTTCCAATATGCTTTCCGAAATCCCTCCAAATCCTCTCAGCACAGCACCAAGGGAAAAACCAAGGACATCTCTGTCGAAGCAACCTGCAGGCTCTCACCGGGTTCCCGGGCTCCGCGGACCGGGGCCTCCCGGCTCCCCCTCCCCGGACCACCCACCTCACCTGCTCTCCCTCCTCGCCTTTCCCCTCTCTGCTGCTCTACTTATCCATGAGAAAAGGAAGAAAAGCCAAGGTTTTTCGCTGCTTCATCTTGATTCAGTCGGTTTTATATCTCACAAATGCATATGCAGATTTCCCTGCTTCTTTATTTGTTCATTAAGACTTCAATAAAAATGTTATAAAAACGTCCTTTTTTTGTTGTTAATTGCAATTTCTGTTTTAATATGCGAGTTGCGCCGGCTCTCCTCGGAGACTCCCCGAGCCTCTCTGTAAATAATGCAGCCGCCTCAGCCCGCCGCGCGCTGCCTGCTGCGTATTTACACAGCTATCAAAGCGCAAACGAGGGGGTAGCGGCGAGGCCTCCTCGAGACGGGCTCCTCCGCTGCCGCTCCCAGCCCGGGCGCCCGGCGGGCGCGGGAACACGACCACAGCGGAGAGCGACGGGGGTCCGGCCCGGGGGAGCGGGGCAGGACCCCGAGCTCCGGCATCCGAGCCACCCCCGGGACATCCCTGGAGGAACGAGTCCTCCCGCGGCAGCTGCGGGTTTCCAGCGCCGGGACAGCGAGCGCCCGCGCTGCTGGAAGATGCGCTGGGCACCAGGATCAGGGATCAGGCCAGGAGCAAACTCCACCGCAGCACTAACACCCCGCTGCGCACGGGAGCAGCTAGCGAGGACCAAGGACGTTTTCCACGTCCCAGGGACGCCACTTCTGGAGGTCTCTGCTGTGCTTCCAAGGGTCCAACCCGCCCGCGGTAACGCTATTAGAGCCGCTGGGACCACAGCGGGGATGCAGGGGCCCATCCGTCTCGAGGCTTTAGGGGTCGCGGTGCCCCTGTTAAGCGACTGCCCGACCCTGTAAAAGACCCTGTTACCACTTAACTGCGTCTTTGTGCAAGGCAAGTCATCGCACTCTGGTGTTTCCCATACCGAGTGCCTGCCTCGGGCTGAACTTCTGAGGGAAGTCTCAGTGAAAATGGTTCAAACGTTTCTGAGAACAAGGCTGGGGAAAAACACCGTTTTGACACATTCAAGCGCTCTACAACCACAACGCCGAGAAACCTTAACGCCTTCCCGGGGGTCCCGGTGCGGAGAGGGCAGTGCCGGGGGCCGGGGTCGCCCCCCGTGCCGCGTCCCAGAGCACGCCGGAGCCCCGTGCAGCAGGGCTCGGACACGGCCGCCTCCGGCTGCACGCACAAAAGCCCCAAATGCACCAGGAAAAGAAACATTACAAACCCCTAAACTGCTGAGAGAACCACACTGCCTGGCAGGGCAAGTCCGCCCTTGCACCGCTCGCCCCTGCTCAGCCCCGTCCTCTCATTTCTCTCCCTCTCGATGTATCTACACGCGAGCCCGAGGCGGCAGAGCCCGCGGGGGCCGGGGTGGGCAACACGCCATTCGCGCTTAAGTAACACAAGTGCCCCTTAATGGGAACCTGTGAAAACCCAGTGAAAGACGGGGCACAGCCATCAAACACAGCAAAACGAAGCTGTTAGAGAATCAAACTCATTAAATGCCTGTGATAACACTTTATTTTAATGGTACATTTAATTCATACTTGATTCCAGCGGAGCGCCGACGGAAGCCCCCGTGGCATCCGCGGGAGCGGCAGATAAATGGATCCTACTTAGTGCTGAGACAACGAGCACCCGACAACTCCGGCACAATCGCACATGAAAAATGCGTGAACGGAAAATATATCCTGTGACGTGTATCGCTGGCATATTTGATAACACATCCTCGAGAAATAAAATTGAAGGGACGGATAGATCTTCTCTGCCCTGACAGCGGGGATTCGCGGTACGCTCGGGAGTCTGCCTACAACTTCCACCTGGTTCTGCGCCTGCAAAATCCACCAAGTGCAGGAAGAGCCGGATAATCAGTGACATGAAAAGACGACGAGCTGGAACTGACAATAGCGGCTCGGCAGTGCAGCGGCGCTCGCTGCAGAGAGGAGCCGTCACCGGCAGTCAGCAGCAGTAACTAGCTACGGTGGAAACTCCAACTTCTGAAGTAAAATGAAAAAAAAGAAACCCTCATGCCAGTGCTGCTGCAACAGCAAAAAAGAGCTCAGGAGCAAAATGAACCCAGAAATTACCTTGGCATAACTACCTTTAACAGTCTACCAGTCAGCAGTAAAATCAACTTTCTGGTTGCTAATTCTGGTTGATTGAACTCCATAAAGCTTAAGATTTCTTTATGCCATCATTTTTCACTCTAAAAAATTCAAGAAAACGTTGGGTTCTCGTGGCAAACGCCTGTTCTGGAAGCAAGCTGCTCTTGTATATTATATTGTTCTGGTACCGCATCACAATCCATCAAAGTCGGAGTCCCCAGAGCAAGAGAAATCAAAACATCATGAATAAAGTGCAACTTTAAAACTCCGGTAGTCTGACAGCGTCAGACTAAGCCACCTAACACGCAGCGCTGTATCGATGCCTTCCTCTAATAAAGTCGATGCTGGCCGAGCTTCGCTGCCTACAGCGCATTTGCTCAATTAGAGGAGAACAAATAAGGCAACAAGCCAAGATGGTAGCGGTGAACACGGAGCAACGCTCGCAGGGCTGTTGCGCCCCAGCCACGGGGAGCTGCGCTTCCCGCTTCGCACGTGCTCCCTCCCATCCCACCTCTCCCGCTCTCCCCTCGACCCTCCTGCTCCCGGGTCCGCGAGATCGGGCGCAACGCGGGCGGGGGGGGGGCACAAGGCAGCATTGCTCCTGCAGCCCCCGCCGGACATCCCTGCTCCGCGCATCGGGGCCGCCGTTCCCCCTCGCGTCCTCCTTGGGCTATCCCGCTCCGAGGGCTCGCTCGGCTCCCTCCGAGCGGACGGATCGCTCCGATCCTCCCAAACGCCTCCGGCGGGTGGAAGGCACCCGCGCTGCTGGAGGCAGCCGTGCTTTCTGCCCTCGCGCAGTGCTCCTGGCTCTCAGCTGCCGTTTCCGAAGGCAGAACGGCCCTTGCCTGGGAATTTGCCGGCTATGGCTAAAGGGCTCAGGGGCGCAAGAGACTGATGCTTTTGCACCTCTTCTAGCGCACAGAAAGAGCCTATCCAGAGCCAGGCGCAGAGGGAAAGCCCTAGTGAACGCAGGCGACAGGAAAGAGCAATTAGCAGATGAACATCTGATTCGCCCACGAAGCCCTGGGGACACGGCCAGGCAGGACTCCCGTTTCGAGGGCGAGGAAAGGCTCTGTAGCCTCTCCGACGGCCCGGGAGCCCCAGGCCGCAGCGGCGGCAGCGGGCCGAGCGCCTTGCCCGGATCCGCTGCTCAGCGGCGCAGGCTGCGCTCGAGGGTTGCTGCACCTGGAGAAAGGCAGGCGCGGGCACGACTGCGTGTGCAACCTGCGACCTGCTCGTCCCTCCAGCACCCGCCCGGGCCAGCCAGGCGCTGCGGGGCACCGAGCCCCCCCCCCAGCCCCGGCAAACCGGAGCCTCCCCGCGGCTCTGCCACTTCCCGCAGCGGACGGATGTGCCGCGCTCCCGGTGCTCCCGTCCGCCCACCGCCACCTGCCCGGGTCTGAGCCCTGCCCGACGGAGAGCTGCCCGTGCCGAGAGGGGAAACGTGGAGCCGGGAGCTCCAGGAAGCCTGGGGGTGGGAGAGCTCAGCGCGCGGCTAACGGGATGCATCGGGCGAGGTTAACGCAGGAGCAGCGGGAAAACGGACAGCAAAACCTGCAGCAGGTCCAAGGGCGAGCCAGGCAGATGGCAAGGCTGCGAGAGGGAAAGATGGAGAAACAGAGACCGGGGCAAACGGGACAGAGAAGGGAGGAAAGAGGAGGACATGGGCAGGACCCCGGGGTGGATCCCACCTGCAGTTCAAGCATTCGCATACAACAGACGCAGCCTTGGGGCTTGTCACCCCAACAGCCCCCTCGTGCTCCGGGCGATACGACCCCACGCAAGCAGGGGGGGATCCCCCCCCCCCCGCAATGGCCAAGCACGGGAGGAGCTCGGAGGGGCAGGGAAGGAGCGGGCTTGCATTTGCACCCCGTCCTGCGCTGCCCCTGCTCCGCGGCACCACGGCACCATCTGCGACCGCGCTGCAGCTCCTCCAGCCTGGGGTGACGGGGCAGAGCCGCTGCCCGGTGCCATCAACGGCCCATCAGCGCAGAGGGAGCACCGGAACGGAAAAGCTCCCTGCACGGCCAAGCCCGTCGCCTTTCAGAGCGGCGCTGCTCTGGTCTGGCAGTAGGAGAGCTGGGCTGTAATAGAGCATCTCCCCATGGCTCCATCCAGTCTGAGAAGAATTAGATCAGAGCAGCCGTAATCCCCCGATGCCAAGAGCTCCCAGCATCGACGCCGGGAGCGGGGAAGGGCAGGGGCGCAGCGAGCAGGCAGGGCACGCGGGCGGCTTTGCCTGGAGACCTTTCTGCGCTGGCACACGGGGCGCCGCGAGAGCTGGCACGCTTTCTGTGGAGCTCCAAGCGTGCCCAGGCAGAGGGAAGGACTAGGCTCAGCTCCGCTGGCACCCGCCGCCCCGATCCGGCGTGCCCTGGCTGCAGCCCGGCTGCGCTGAGCGGGGCAGGACCGGCCCCGCTGCAGCCCCCGGACCAGCGGCAGCTCTGCAGCATCCTCAAGCCCAAACTCTTCCCCTGCGACTCTCCTCCGCCGGGCTCCCACCGCCGCACGCGGCTCGGGACAGCAACGCCCAGACCTGCCGGATTTCCTCCTAAACCCCTTTCTCGCTGCTAGACCTTTCTCTGCTTCTCCCCGAAGAGGCGCATAGGCATTTTTTTTCCTGCACATTTTAAAACTCTGTCACATCCCACTGAGCTCCTTCTCTCACCACCAGCTCTAAATCCATAACCCCGATGGTGGGATTTCTATCCCGCCGCCTCCCCCCGCTGTGCGGCGGGGATGGATTACGGCACCTCGGCGCGGCGACGGCGATAATCCTCTGCTCTACCAACAGCAAGGCGCCAGGCCGGGAGCTCGCGGGGACCCCGACGGCCAGCGCCGCACGGCCCCGTCCCCCGGCACCGGCCGAGGCTCCGTCTAACCGGAGGGTGCCGCACCCGGCGTGAGCCTGCTCGCGGGCATGGCACCAAAGCCACCCGTCCTTCCAGACGGCTGCACCAGAGGTTCGTTCCCCTGCTAGCAAACGGGCTCGGTTGAGCCGAGCGTGGCCTCCACGTCCTGTCCCTGCCACCGCCTGCCGGGTTGCCCCGTCCCGGAGGAGCCCGCGGGGAGGCGGGATCGGGGGGACGCGCTGCTCCGGGGCCGGCTGAGCCGCACTGCCGACAGCGAGGGGCAGCAAAGCGTCGTGCAGGGGGTTTGGGCAGGGTTTTCCCTTAGAGCCGAGGCCTTGCAGCTCTTCTCTGCTGAGCGTTCGCACCCGGGATTGCCCCCAAGGTCTGGGCATCAGCACTGGTTGGGGTTAATGCACCGAAGCAGCAGGTACGGCGGGCTGTTAACCCCCCCAGGAGACCCAGGCTGGTACGGCGAGGGGACAGTCCTGGGGCGAGGCGACCGAGCGGATGCAGGGCTCCTTCTGCTTTGCATTAATGCAATCAGCTAAAGCAGATAAAACACGAGTCAAACTCGGTGCTAAACCAGTAATGTTTGCTACGACAGGGAGGAGGTAGCAGCGGTCTGTGCAGGTCTCTTCCCACGTTAACTCCTCCATCACACAGCAGTGCAAGGCTCCTGCTGCCCAGCACAGCCCGGGCAGCCCGCGGCTCCCAGACCTTTGCCACGACCTCTTTGCACTCCCGTGATCTCTCGCCCACTCGTGCTCCCTCTATTCCTCTTCCCCTCTGCCTCCCCTTCCCGACATCTCTCAGCTCCTCTGTCCTGCGAAGTCCCCCCCTGCCTAGCCAGACCCTATTGCTGGGAACAAGAAGGGCACCAGTACAGCAGAAGGATTTAATTGCATGTCAAAATTAAATCTCTTTTGATGAAGAACAATTCAGCTACGGCTCTGCCTAATCAAATTAACAAAGTCTTTTTTGATTTTCAATTATCTTCTTCACTGGAACACTTTATCCGGCGCTCCTGCGATACAGCTGACAAGCGCCGACTGACAATGAAGGTGCACGCTGCACGTCAGCGAGGCACGGTGACCCCCAGCCTTCCTCCACCCGCCTCCCGTTTCGGGAACCAGGGAAACGGCCGGAGCAAACGTGCAAGGTTCAGTAACCACAGCAGCCCCTCTGCAGCAGCGCGGCACCGGCCGGGCCCTACGGAGTGAAGGGTGCCGGTGCCAGGCCCCCCCCCCCCGCCTCGGGAAGCGGCTGCACCCGCCGCCAGGAAGCTGGATACGCTCCTTGCATTGGGATGCCTCTGCAACGGGCCCGGTGGAAGGGCCAAGCCGGGACCGTCCCCGGCTGGGAGCTGCTCCCATCCGCGGCACCCAGCCTAGTGCCGGTTTTGCACCCTCCTGGGGGTGCAAGGAGCCGGCAGCCCGCAACACCCTCGCTGCAGCCCCGAACCACGGCTGCCGCCCCCGCAGCCCCAGCTGCACCGGACCCACTGCACCCCTGTCTCTAACAGAATTACCAGCTACCCGATGGAGACGGAGCTCCCTGCGCTCACGACAGGCTCGCGGGGACCTGCCGGGGATGAGGAGCAGGTGGGACCTCTTGGTCCCAGCACCCCCCAGCCCAGGGATCCAGGGGATGCCTGGTGCTGCCGGCTCGCCTGAGCATCCCACCCACGCTGCCGGCTCGCCCGAGCATCCCACCCACGCCAGCCCGGCTCCTCGCCCACGCCATGGGCCCTGGAGGAGCTCAGAGCTCCCTGCAGCTGGAAAGAGACATTAAGCTCTGATGGCAGGACAAAACGCATTAAAAGATGCTAATTTAATTAAAAGAACACGACAATGGCTAAATTAGCAAGTGAAGGAGAACACCTATCCATAACAAGGGCAGGAATACAACAGCAGAGGGACGCAGCACATCCCCAGCAGCACATCCCCAGGGCTGCTGCGGCATTTCGGGAGGATGGCCGGGGGTGCAGAGGTCCTCCTCCCCTCCCGTCCAGCTGCAGATGCCCAGCGCGAGCAGGCGAGCACACATTTCCCCTGGATCGCCCTCCAGCCTTCACTCTGCCACCAGCCTGCTGGGAAACCTGAAGCAATTCCTCCCCCTCTAGCACGGTTTCCCCTCCCAAACACAGGCTACAGCATTTGATCCTACTGCAAATAAAAATCCACTCCCTGCCCCAGAGACCTTGCACTTTCCACGGCATTTAAACAGCAATGAACCACAGATCTGCTTTCTCCCAGCAATACCAGTATCTGCCTTCCCCCAGCGGCACTGGGAAGGACAGGGCACGCGTGCGTCTCCCTCCTGCCGCCGACAGCGCAGGGGAGCGAGGGAGGGAGGGAGGGATGGAGGGAGACCCTCCCGCGGTGGCTGCTGGCCAGCCCCTAACAAGTTTCACTTGCAGATTCCTAGACCCGAGCTCCATCCTGCAGTGGTTGCACACATTTGAGGACAGCTTTATTGCCTTTTCCCTTTATTAAGCTGTTTTCAATGGAAACCATCTTAATTTGTATTGATCTCGTTTACCGCTGCCCCTTCCTGCAGGCTCGGAGTCAGCAGCTGCCCCAGCATCTCCTCTGCTCCCTCCAGCACACTGCTATCCCACGCACCGTACAAAAATAGGCACAGGTGATTTAAGCTGTTTGGGAAGTTCTGTATGTGCCTGCTGCTCCCGCAGGGGATTTACTGCTGCGCTCCAGCACACGCTCGAGGAGGGGGGGCTTTGCCATGGATTTATTTATTCCAGCGGCGTTCGGCGCCGAACCTCGGCTGCGCTGTGCTGCAGCACGCTCTAGCGGCAAGAGCTCCTCGGCAAGAGCCGCGGGAGCGCGGCAACGGCCCCCCTTCGCCACGGGGCTGGGTGCCGCGCGGGGTGTGGGTGGTCCGCCCCAGAAAGCCCAACAGCAAGCACCGTCCCCAAAAGGGCCCAAAGCTCGCGGCCGCGGGCAACGCCAGCCGGGCTAAGGCTGGAGAAAAGCAGCCCAGTTGCAGCGAGCACCGGCTGCAGAGGCCTGCGCAAGGCCATGCACGGCATCGCGCTCTGACAACCCTTCGGATGCTCCCTACCATCGCTCCGGCTCTGCCCCCGGCTGGGTGCAGGAGCCCGGGCGCCCCGCAGAGCCCAGCCCACGCACGGGGCCACGCGCGGGCTGCAGCTGCCATCGGCTGGCGACCCAGCCCTGCGGAGGGAGAGCCACCACCGCCGCCTGCAAAGCCTGCGTGCCACCGGCCACCTCCCGGTCACAGCCTCCGGGCCCTTCCTCCACACAAAGCAGCCTCCCCGTCCTCTTCCCAGTGCAAAGCGCTCTGCCTGCTTCAGGGGGGTCCCAGCACACAGAACTGAAGCCCGTCGCCATCCCCCATCCAAGGCCCCATCGCTTTGCGGGTACGGCGTTCGGCGATGGGATACTCCAACGTGCATGCAGCTCCCTGCACCCCGTGTCCTTCCCCTTTTATAGGAAGGCCATAACAGAAGAACATGCACACAGTTGCATCCTAGATTATCATGCACGTGCCAGCTGCCTTCTGCAATAGGAGCACAGTGAGACTCGGCATGAGAGCGCTTACAGGGCTCGTAGCGGCTTGTATTCATGGGCCTGGAGACTGGACAGATTTGGAGCAAACACCTGCCAAATCCCCGAGCACAGCCGGTCCCGAGCAATGCTCTCCGGCTGCCCTGGCGCAGGGGAGCTGTGGATCCGCAAGAAACCCCCTTGCAAACTCCCAGGGCGGAGGAGAAAGGGGCCGGGAAGCCCAGGGAGGGGGCCTGCGGACCACGCTCCCCTTTCGAGAGCGGCTGGACTCGCCTCCTGCATCCCTGGACTAGCTCAGCTCAGCTTGAGCCAGGCCTGAGCGGGCTCCCTGCTGCCCCGGCTCACACGGAGATCCCCAGGCACCAGGAGAGGCTGGAGATGGCCAGGACCATGCTGCTTACCCTGGGCGACCTGCACGGCTGTGCCAGACGTCACGGCCTCATCCCTCGTCCTCCTGCCGCTGCCAGGTACGGCAGCGAGCGCGCCGAGGGGCTGGAGAGGTGCGTGGAGGCTGCTCCTCCAGAACATGGGTTGCTTCCAAAAAGAATATTTGATTCCTGATTTATGGATAAAGGGACCAGCTCCCATTCCCAGGTCTCTCCACTTCCACTCCCTTTTGTGCGTTTTCCAAAGAGGGGTTGATCACATCCTGGCAGATGCTGGGAGCAGACGCCTAATGGAGGCCATCTGCCACATTTCACAGGGAAAATTATTCAAACTCACTAGGACTTTAATTTAATCAGCTGGCACTGAAGTGGGCACTGGGCTTTCATGTGAGCAGGTGTGAGCACAAATCGGCAAAGGCAAAGGCAAGCATTTCATCTCCATTCACTGAACCCACAAAACAGGAGCTAATGTGCACTGTGCAACCAACACGCTCACCGACACTTTCCACCAGGGTAAAGGCAGAACTCCTGAAACGTCTTGAGCACTTTGCTACCAAGGAGCATTTCCACTAGAAGAGCTCGGCCACTAACCCCCCAGCATGCAAGAACTGCAACATGTAGAGAAGATGCATTGCAGATGACACGGGACCAGATGGGGTGGTGGTTACAAGTGGAACGAGTCTGCTGGCCTCAGTCTTGTGCACATTCATCCACATCAGTGTCCCTGCAGACCTGGGAAGGCTCTGCCTTCGGCTAGCGGCAAACTGCTCAAAGCGCAAACAGCAGGAGGGACAAGTCCCCGGGGAACGGCCAGGATCGACGGGGAGCCGAGCTCCGAGCAGCCCTGGGCGCTGTGCAGAGTACACCACACCTTCCCGGGCCCTTCCTGCCCTTGACGGAACTGTCACACCCTCATTCCCCCAAATACTTCCCATATGCAAAGTGACAGATCAATTTACTGCAAGGAAGAGGGGAACATGTCAGCCTGGCGCTTGCAAAATGGGACAGTGAGAAAGGTGCCGTCTGTGCAGCATGCTCAGAAATTTCTGCTTCATCCGAATGTAAGGAAACTTCCCCGAGCTCAATGGCTCTCAGCTCAGACACTCCTGGTGCACATGGTTACCCTCAAAAAATAGATAAAAATGTGTCTGCCAGAGAAAGGAGGCTAATACGGCAAGAACTCTGCTCAAGGGAAGCTGCACAGAGCAATCTGGTACCCATCCAAGTGTGTGCGCGTCCCCCCACGATCTCCATCACAGGCCACAGCTCATGGACAGCAGCTCTTATCGCTGCCGCTCCATGGGCTTCCCAGGGCCAAAACTCATGACATGGATTAAGAGGTGAAAAGGCTCAGGTGCACCGTGGTATGGCAGGGGAGACGGAAACCGAGGTATCACCACTGTCCTGGAAAGGGTTCGTTACAGTCCTCATTTGCCCACAGAAAGCAGAACCCACCTGCACTGCAGAGAAGGACAAAATCCCCAGCAGCCCCTGCCGATCTGACCCAGAGGAAAACTTCCTCCCGACCCCAAAGCCAGGGGCTTGCTAAACCCAAGCTGGTGAATACGACGTGCCATGCGAATATAACACCATTTACCACATTCTCTCCCTAAACATAGCTCATCTTGCTTTCCCCTTAGCATTAGAGCATGTCCAGCCTCAACAACCAAAGCAGGCTTCATCAAGTGGCGGCTAATTGTGACTTTCCCAGCACAGACACTGAGCAAGCTCTGTGGCTAGGAAGTACCCGTGTCCCTGCCACGCCGGGCTTTATAGCTCTGTCACTTAACATGCAGCTAAAACACTCCCAGGCACCGGCTTCTGTAATATCATCCCCCCTTTCCTTCTACTAACTCTCATTGCCACTACAACCGGTATATTATTATTGACATATGACATGAGTTATTCTCCCTTGTCTGCATTTTAAATCAGTTACCCAGAAGCCTGGTACCAGACATATTTCAACCCTCCAAGCAACCTGAATCAGTGCAACTCAGGGGATCAGGCAGTCAGCTATGAAAGTGCCTCGCTCAAAGTTTTACACCCTCCGGAAAGCAGAGATTTTTCACTCCGACCATAAGCTCCCGCCGCAGTCGGGGTGTGCTGATGAAGGACTCAGCCTGCCTTTCTGCACAGAGCCAAGCAGTGCAGAGACAACCCGTGTGGGAGGGATCAGAAGGAGCAGCGCTACCACACGCAGGGTTCCAGCTCTGCTGATGCACATGGCACTGCAGTCATCATTTCCTCCTGTTATGTGTAGGAAGTCGCACGCAGATCTAGTGGTTAAAATGCAAGCCAGAGACCCCCGACTCGGGCAATCCCACCTTTCCCTTGCAGCATGTCACTGCATGCCTTCGTCCTTTGCCACCCCGGCTGCTGACAACACCAGATTGCTTGCTCCAGGACGTGGTGCCAGCACTGAGCTTACACTGAGCTCCTGGCCCTGCAGGACAGGTGCTGTGCCTGGGGAGGGGCGCGAGGAACCAGAGCCCATCTCATCTCTTCCACACACCCAACCCAGGGCAGCAGAAAGGAGCAAACACCTTTTCCTCATCCTTGGGGCCACCCAAGAGACCTCACTCACCTGCCTGCCTAGGGCCTTTCCCAAAGACCAGAGCCCAGCTCAGCTGGAAAACCCATGGAGCTACAGTGAAATCGGGCAGCGAGGGAGACAGGGAGGGAACAGGGATAACTTGGCAGCTGCTCACATTTAGTTTGCACCTTCTTTGCCGGTGTGGAAGGAAACAAACGACCTGTGAAGGGAATGGAACGCAGTGATTCATTACCCCTGATGTGTGATGATGGCTTAATTATTTTTCTAACTGGGGAGAGACGCTTTCTGACAGCAGGTGCAAATTAATTCTCCACTGTTTTAAGGAGTGATCGGCCCAGGACAAGCAGAAAACTGGAAAACCTAATTAAATCGGGAGCTGGGTGGAATAAATGGAGTGGGGAGTTTGTTTGCACGGTGCTGATGGATATTAACGATTGCTGGTGAAGGCACCAGGGCTCCCAGCAGAAGAGTGGAGCTGTCTTCGTGTCTTCATGCATCCAGCCAGGCTCTGACAACTTGGGGCAGGAGGTGTCGTGATGGTTACAGTAAGTGCTACTACTGTGCATAGACAGGAAAGCAGGGCTCTCCCTAGGGAAAAACATCTACAGCTCTGCGTGTGTTGAGCAGAGAAGGAAGGTGTTAACAGGCTGCCAGCCAGATGTGCAAGCCCCAGGAATCCCCCGAGTGGTTCCTCGGCTCCGCTGAGGGCCCCGAAGGGCAACAGGAAAATGCCATCCAATTACGGAGAGCTCTCAGCAGATGCCCTGTGCCACAGGCAGCAGGATTGGGCAAAAAATCTGTCCCACTTTCACACAACCAGAGCGGAGGCAGATTAAACAGGGTGATCTCTGGAGAAGCCAGTGTCTGGCCTCCAAATCTCCAGCCCCAAGGCTTCTAGAAATAGCAGAAGGGTTAATGAGGCTCTTCCCACCCTAGCCCCGGTGGTGCCTCGTTTCACCTCTGCAGAACAGCACCCACGCACGCTCCAAATGCCTGCGCTGGTCCTCCTGCAAAGGAGCAGGAAAACAGCCAACACCTGAAGGGTTTTGCCACGGGGGGGAGCAGCCCAAGACCGATTTGGAATATCGTTAGCTCAGTAATCAGGAAGGAAAGAGTTTATGTTGAACAGTTGCTATAGAAACAGTATTTATACTTTCCTGACACTCCAGCTTTCCTGAAGCTCCGGCTCTTTCTGCCTGGATCCCGTGACCCCAGTGTGGCCACTTGTCCAGTCCTGCTGGCTCCTCTCATCACCTCCGACACGACACGCTCGCTTTTCACTGCCCAGCTGGCTACAACCCCTTGCACCGGCCGGAGGCGTCCAGCACACCCCTTCCCTCTGCCGCGCTCCCTCCGGCCCTCCTGGGAGCTTGCACGGTTCAGCACTTGCCCAGCGACCTCGCCAGTGGCCTTCCAGGGCCTCGGCAGAGCCCAGCTGGCAGCCGGACCTCAGTGCTGTGCCCAGCAGCATCCGAGAGCATCTCCAGGACTTTGCAAGGGAAAACACTAGCAGTGCACGTTTCCAGTGTTTTTATCCAGCTCCCCAGAAGCAAACCTTCTGGAGAGCTGGGGCAGGGTTTGGGGAGACGTGTCGCCTGCGCCTGGCACCCGAGGCATCGCACATGCCGGGCTGCCCGAGGCCTGGGCAGAGAGGCTGCAACGCCTCGTCGCTAACACCTACGGAGAGCAGCTCCTAAAGCACCGAGCTGGCGTTCAGCTTGGTCCCAGACACAACCGTGGGACAGCTCTGAAGGACACTTTTTCCCTCTGTGGCTCTGGACCAGCGTCAGTCCTTGTTTTAGGTGGGCCACATCTCAGCCACCCCAGGGCTGGAAATGGTGACCGGCACCTGCCCTGCCTAGCGCAAGTGCTCAGCGGACCTTAAAGCCAGGGAGAAAACTCAGACCTCGACATTTGCAGAGTTGCTTCAAAGTCAGGCAAGCCGGCAGGAGAGGAGACCGCTATTCTCAGCGCGGGCACCGGTCTCTGCAGCAATGGGAGAGGAGACCGGTTATCCGGCAGGGAGAGCCGATGCCAGGCTCGGCTGATGCAAAGCTGGGAACGGGGGATCACCAGGAGGTTAAGCAGGTGCCCTGCTGCCCCGGCTCTTCCTCCCTCCCAGGGAGGCTTCTGCCAAATGCACTTGCTCCTGCCCTCGGGACTCCAGGCCGGCAGAGGATGCTCAGCCGGCAGAGCCCGGGGGTGGATAGTCGTCCCAGCGGTCCCCTGCCCCACGCGGGGACTCCCGCTCCTCCCGTTCCCCCGACTTCTGAACCGCGCCTGGTCGGCGCAGCCCTGCCGAGTTACCCTGGTCCTCCCCAGCTCCAGACCGCCGGCAACGCTGGGAAGAAGAGCCCTAATTGCTTTTTGTTTTTCTGTTTCTCCCTTCATTAAATCCCTTCTTCATCCCTAATAGTTTGGGATTATATAAAGGTTAATATGTTTCAGGTTCCACACAAGTACAGCTAATTAACAAACAGTCCCCTCAATTCCCTTTAATGCCTACACATGTAATGTGATCGCTGCAATTACCTGCTTCCCAAAGCCATTACAAACCCCAGAAAATTAGCTGGAACAGGTGATAAAAACCTCCTTTTATTGGTTCATAAAAGGAGCTGATCTCAGGGCAGCAGCTCCTCACCCACCACCCTGGAGCGAGCCTTGCAGCTGGAAGGGCCACCACCCTTCCTCAGACAGCCCAGCCTTAATCACCAATTTGTTCCCTGCTCTGAAAGAGCAATCAGAAATGCCATTAACTGAAACTCCGAGCTTTACCTCCTCGTGTGTGGTTYAGGCCCAGACTCGCTGCTTGAGACCACTTCGCTTAGTAAGAGGCAATCCTGCCTTCTAACCGTAAAAATAAGCCTGCAATCAAAGCAGAACCGACCCGGATGGTCGGGGTACCCCAGAGGAGCCAGCAGAGGATGTACGCTCGTTTCTCTGCTTCTCCCACCATTAAATCCCTTCTTCATCCCTAATAAACCTCCCTGAACGAGGGCGTTCCTGATGGACATCCTCACGTACTTGGCCGCGCAGAGCGGAAGCAGAACCGATAACCAGCGCTGGCCCAGGCTCCCCGGGGCTGGCACGTCTGCCACGGCCTTGAAGAGCCGAGCTATCATTTCTAAGGACATAGATGTCAAAAGCACCTGGGGACAGGCACAGAAAAGGGTTAGAACTATTCAACGATTACCTCCTGCCCGAGAAAAAACAGGAGAGCCCTTATCTGCATCTCCATCCTTCCAGAGAAAGAGCATCCCCAGGCAGATTTCAAGAGGGGCCATAGAAAAACCTCATTCGACCTCATTTAACCCAGGCCAGAGCTCTTTGCCCGGGGAGCTGAGCTATTCCTGCAACAATTGAAACAGCTCGCGGTTAAACTACTTTGCGTCTGTTGTAGGAAGCCACAGAGGGAGAGACCCAGTGCCAAGGAATGCGATGAGCTCTCAGAAAATTGCTCCATTGGTCTATTAGCCCTTGTTAAAAACCTGTACCTATCAGGCAAGTTTCAATTTCCAGCTTCTGGATCTTGTTACGCCTGTGCCTGCCAGATTAAAGAGCTCTCTAATAATCAGTTTCTCCTCTGCTCCATTATTTATACTGCAACGATAACACACGGATCCTCTCAAAAGGCTGTGATGCTAAAGCAGCGGAGATCCGGATCAGGCACGGGATTTCTCCATCCGCCCGCGCGTCGCCCTGCCGGGAGCACGGCCCAGCCCCGGGGGAGCGGGGCAGCAGGGGACGAGGTCCCACCCCGCTCAGCGCCGCGGCCGGGCGCACGCCCCGAAGCCGAGCCCCAGGGAAGCCAATTCAGGCGTCCGTTTGGTTTAAAGCGAATAAAAACCGCCAGCAAACACGAAGAGCTCCCTCTTGCACGGCACCGCGGGCCAGCGGGACGCAGCCCTCCTCCCTGCGCAAGGTCCGGATGCGGCACCGTCCTACCAGCGCAGAGCGGGCTGCCTCGCCCCGGGCGCCCGGAGGTGCAAATCCAGCTGCGAGCTCCCTCGGAAGATCGGCACGCCCCCAGGCTTCTCCGGAGCGGGCGGCTCCCACTGCTCCATCCCCGGGACTGGCACCCGGCAGCCTCCGCAAGCCAACCTCGCGGTGATTTGTGCTGCACGGCAAAGCCAAGCAGCTGCCCGCGCAGAGGCTCAGCGTCGCCGGGCTCGCGCCAGCCGGCGGGGTCGCAGCTCAGCTCCTGAAGGCAGCTATAAACCTGGGAGTCTTAGGCTCGTCTTTAGCAGACGTTTATCTGTATCGCGCAGCCCCGGCACGACCGTCGGAGCTGCACATCGGCCCCGGCCGGGCCGGCACCAGGCGCCGCGGCCTCATGCACCAGCCCTCATCTCCTCGGCACCTTCCCCGCGTGCCCAGAGCACCCTCCAGCGATGGACCTGCCCCGCAAGAGCGTCTCGTAGATGTAAATTGGGAACAGCCTCACAGCACAGGAGGAAAATCACTGTAAACAAAATCGCTGTTGCTGTGGAAACCATTAAAAATAGATTCCCCACGCTCCCCCTTTTGTGCCGGGTATTATACAGCTGGGTTCCTTCATTCCACATTATTATTACTTTTTAATTATGAATAATTTCCTCCCTTCTATAGGAAGATGGAGTAAAAAACAGAACTTTCCAAACGAAGGGCCTTTAGGATATATTTCAATATGCAAATGAAGGCAAACACGCATTCTGTAGTGTTTATGCCACAGGGTAAAAGCTTTCTGCATTAACCCTTCCCGTGCCACATTTCCCATTTTCTCCCCTTTTCTGCAGCCGGGAAAGTCAGTGGCGGTTCCTGATCCCAGAAAGTTGTCTCAGGAACGACATCGAAGGGCAGCACGTGGCCGTTTGCAGTAATGTCTCACCCCAGCAGAGAGGCCAAGATGAGATCGATCACGCGCTCCCTCCAGCCCTGCACGCGAGCGCAGCCCTCGCTCCCGCCTGCCCGGAGACCCTGGACACCGGGCGATGGGGATGCTCTTTGCGGCGGGGGCTCGGTTTGCCTTCACATCAATGGTCCTTCATGCTCAAAGCGTTGAGAGCAGCACAGCTCTTGCTGCAGCTTCAGCGCCTCATCCCCTTGTGCTGGGCAACCCACAGACGCAGGACGAACATCGCAGACAAGAAAAGAGGGGCCACGCTGCCCCCGGGAAGGGGTGCAACTGGTCTCCACCTCACCGAGCAATCACAGAAATCCCATTTAATAGCGGGTCCAGAAGCATCAGCTTCAGCCCTGTGTTAATGCAGCCATTTGTAGCCATTTCACCTCCTTTCCGACACAGGATTCGGACTCTGAGCAGAGATCAGGCAAATATTTGAGAGCGTTTGGAGACCTGGGAACATGGTCCCGTTCCAGAGTCTGACTCAACCTCCGTTTGCAGCCCTGCTCATCAGGAGAGGATGCTCCTCAATCAGGACCGGTGACCGAGGACGCCGTCGGCCGCCCGCGCGGTGCCAGATGCCAGCCGAGGTCCTGGCAGCGACGCGCGCGCGGGGCAGCTCCTGGCAGGAGCAGCGAGCTCCCGGCCCCGCCGCGCCTGGAGCGGGTGGAAGGTTCCCCCGAGCAGGCTGGCCCCAGCCCACGGCAACCGCGCCGCTAGGTCGGCACGAGCTTCCCGCTGCCACCAAGGAGCAGATGGACGGCACCGGGAACCGTATCAACGCACGCTGGGCAAACGTCCTGCCCGCTCTGCCGGCAACGCGCCTCGTCCGTGCGCTGCGGTGAGCTGGACGCGCAGGTGAGTCCTCGCAGCGCCCCGGGCCCCCGACGGCGGGCGGCAGGACAGACATCTGTGCATGTGCCCACAGGGACCCGGTCAGGATTAACAACAGACCCTGCGAGGGGCCACTGAAGTAACAGCCAACGCACCAGTTTGTGCAGAACAAATCACATCGCCCCAATGCGGCTTCGCTCTCCCAGAGGAGAGCTGGGTCTGTTGATACAGGAAACAGCTTGTTTTGACTTTAGGAAAGCTTTTGCTGCTCCATCACATGACACTCATGAATAAAGCAGAGAAGCATGGTCTAGCCAAAAGCATCACCGTGTGGGCACAAAACTGGCTGGAAAACCATGATCAGATCTGTCTTCCAGGGTGTCAGAGACTACGCTATATTCTCATAAGTGAGCACACAAAGTTTTCTTAAAATTTGCAGCCGACGCCAAACCAGAGCTGGGGAATGGCTTGGAGGGGAGAGGGTGAAGGCTGTCCTGCTCCAGGCAGGGATAACAGGCTGCACCCGCCGAGGAGGGGGATGCCTGGTGAAGGGCGGCCTCCCCAGCGGAGGAGGAGGAGGATGTACCGTGGAACCCCAGACGAGGAGCAAGCGCCGATATGCTGTTTTGGAAAACAGCAAGCACCATACTGAGAGGCCAGAAGAAAGCATCACCTGCGAGACCTGCAGAGCAGCTCTCCTGCCCATCACCGGCTGCCCTTTGGCTGCAGGGCCGAGTCCAGCTTTAGAGCTGCAGCTCAGGAGACCTGAGCCTCTCTCGAAGGAGACCAGCAAGAGCAAATGGGGGTGCAGAAATCACAGCTTACCAGAAACACTGAACAGACAGGGACGGATTAGTCTAAATAAGAGAGTTTAGGATGGAAAAAGAGAGCAGGAGGCATAAGTAGGGTGCAGCAAGAGAGGCGCAAGCCTGAAACCTCTCCAGGGACTAACCCTCAGCCAGAGCTGGCTTCTCAGAGACTTCTAGGGTGCCCAGAGAGCAAAATCCTCACGAGCGCCTGGGGTATCTCCCGCCTCTTACCTGGTCTGTAACTACAGCCTCTGTTGACTCCCATTTCCAAGTTCTTTAGTGCTCCGTTTCTCCTACCGCAACCTAGATTTTAACCAGCCCCAAGTACAAACACCGAACATTATTACTTATTACAGCTCAAAGCTAGACGGACCATTAAACCCGGTTAGCACGGCGCCCGAGCAACGCAGGCCAGCGAGCGCCATGCGACGATACCACGCTCATTCAAGCTACGGCGCCTCCGTTAGACAGATATCCGGGCTTGATCCAGAGATGTCAAGTGATGGAGAATCCCCCACAGGCTTAGGCTGCTCCAATGGTTAATTACCTTCCCTGTTAAACATATGCACTTCGTTTCTAGTCAGAATTTGTCTAGCTTGAGCTCTCTCTGCCGGGATCTTGTCATGCCTTTGCTCCTGCTAAATTAAAGAGCTCTGCGCTTGCAGAAGTCTCTTGATCGCAGCCTTAAACTACCCATATTGCAAAGTCATCTCTTAAACTTCTCTTGGATAAAGAGTTCCTACTTAGGTTACGCCTCTCACCGTAAAGCAGATTTTCCAGCTCTTGAATCATTTTTGTAGCTCCTTCCCGAGCACTTTCCATTTCAACACTGTTTTTCAAGCAGGGATGACAAGACTGGTCCCAGCACCCAGACCACGCCGCACGCACAAGGAGCTACCTGCGCCTTGCGGATGCTCCTTACTCGCCCCGCGAGCTTGACGCGTGGCCGCGGGAAGCGTTTCGGCAGCGACCGGCGGGTTTCAACCCCAGCTATAACCACAGCAGCGCAGGTAACGGGTTTTCCGTGTCCCACCCGGGCTGCTAGCGGGGAAGACACCAGCGAGGAGCATCCGCCGCCTCCCCAGCCCACGCTCCTGTCAGCGCCGCTTTCCAAGTGGGAAGCTCCCGAAACACCTCTTCCCAGCCAGCGCCTCGTACGTGGGCCAGGGACAGATGAAGCAGCTGTCGCCCCAGCTACGGCTCCTCCGGGCTCGGCGTGCCCGAACCACAGGCTCGTTCCTGCCGCTGCAGGCAGGGAGCAGACAGCCCCCCCCCCTCCAAGGGGGCAGAGGCACGGGGTGGGCGGCGGGGGAGAGAAAAGCTCCAAAAGCCTCAAAAACGCTGCTGGGAGCTTGCCTTAGGGAGGCCTCGGCAGCAGCGAGGGAGCGACCCGGGATGCTGGGAGGTTTCCCGCGCAGCGCGCCGGGCGCTTCGGATCCGCGCGGGTGCCACGAGGGGAGGCAGCTCCCGCCAGCCCCCCGCGGGTCCTGCCCCGCTCCCAGGTGCCCCCTGCGATGCCGCACCCCTGCACGCAGCTCCGCGCCGCCCCTGAGCCCCCTCCGACCCGGGGCACCCCGCACCACGAGCGCGGACCCCCGCTGCAGAGCCGGGGAAGCAGCGCCGGCTGCACGTCTGCACGGCGAGAAGCAGCCGATCCCCACCGACGGGAGCGTTTCCCGTTCGAAAGCGGGCTACTAAGGGAAAACTTCAGCACGCTGACCCGAACGGCGATCCGACAGACCAGCTGCATGCAGGGGCAGAGTCTCAGTAACACGCTTGTAAAGTGAAATAACGCAAGGGGAGCCGAGAGAGAAGGGGGAACAGCCGGCCGCGGGGAATACTCACGGGTCGCCGGGCTCCGGTCAGCAGATCCACGCCGGTCAGACCTGCCGCTTGAAAGAGAGAGAGCAGAGGTTTGCGCTGGGAAGGCAGGGATGCAGGATGCCCAGAAATCCTCCCCGGCTCCAGGGCGCCGGGAACAAAGGCCAGCAGCTCCGGCGCGGCAGCAGCAGCCGGGGAAGGCACAACTTTCCGCACTCTCCGTCACAGGAGGTCCTGCTCCAGCCACAACCGCATCCTTATTTAATTCGCAGCAATTACACTCACATTCTGCTAGACAAATAGATTTTACAAGCCCTCAGTTAAATGTGGATAATTACGGCTGCTTGCATCAGGGGACAGCCCTGCCCGGGCTCAGGAGGAAGAATCACATCCCGATTCCACTAATGCTGTAAATTAGCAAGGAACGTCCCAATGGCAGCAGAGTAATTACCAGCATTTCCCCCCCCCTCCGTGGGCTGCTGCTCTCGCTCCCCCTCCACCCGCATCTTCCTCCCTCTCAGTGTGTGTGTGTTTTCAGGCATATGCTGCTGTTAATGGGGCTTCTGTCACTTCATCTGCTGGCAGAGATTATTTTATCTTGGGAACCCTCTCTCAGTGTCAGAGCACAGACTTTCGACTCTAAATCATCAACAGGTGAACACAGGTGTGGGGGAACAAAAAATGGAAACGTCAGGTTTTTTGGAAGGTAGCTGTCGTGCTCGGCAGCGCCCGTGACGAGGGCTCCGGCGGTGACGGGCAGGACGAGCCCCACGGACCCCCCCGCGCCCACGGCACGCGATGGGGCGGCAGCCCTGCACGCAGGGAGGTGGCACGAGCGCTGCCCCAGGGGCTCCGTGAAAGCCGAGGAGGACATTTGCTCCCAGGCTGGCGCGGGGCAGCTGATGCAGAACAAGCCCAGGAGAAGCCTCCCGCTTCCCGGGGAGGAGGGGACGGGCTCCCACCTCACCGGGACACGGAGCGCTGGCTGTGCCACGCTGCCTGCGCAAGGGGCCAAAGCCAAACTCCACTCAACAGGCAGGGAAACACAGGCACAAAGCAGGAAAGCCAAAAAAGACATTAAGCCACCAAAAGGAGCAGGAAAACCTCTCTACAAGCCCACCAACCTTTTCCAGCTCCCCTCCATGCTGCTTCATCCCCAGCTGGGTCACAAACCAGCCCCCCTGCAGGCAGCACTCACTGCTGCCCCTGTGCTTGGAGGGAGGGTTATAGGGCAGCGGGGGGGGGGGGGGGTGGCCCCAGCCCTCGTTCCTGTAACCGCGCACAGCTGTGCCCGGCGGAGGGGGCAGCCCGGCTGCGGCGGGGGCTCTCCGGGCCGCCCCGGGAGCACGAAGCCCCTTCCGAAGGCTGCCGGCAACGCAGTGCAGCCGCGAGACCCCGGAGCGCCTCGCGCCCTGCCTGCGGCCGCCGCAGCAGGATAAAGATAAATAAGAGAAACAGAATGAAATCGCCGCATTTTTCAAGACGATCTGTCAAAGTAAAACCATGCAATCTAGCTTCATTAGGCCCTGCTGTCCCGGCGATGACTCTGTTGTCAAATAGCAGGTAGAGCGATCCCTCGCCAGCACCCCATCCATCTCCCCCCCCCCCGCCAGGCACCGGCTGCGCGGGAGCGACCGGAGGCAGCACCTGAGCCCCCGCGGCGCCGGCACCGCGCCAAGGTGCCAGCGGCACGGCATGGCACGGCACGGCACGGCACGGCACGGCACTGACGCGCGGGGCCACGCGGTGCCTGCAGTGATTCACTGACGTCTCGCCCAGGTGAAACCAGGCCCTTTCCAGCGCCCAGATGTTCCCCGCTGGAGCCGATGCCCGAGGCCGGACCACCGGCAGCCCCGCGGCCCTCGGGGACGCCGACGAGGCCGGCTCCAGGGGACGGGGCCGCTGCCCCTCCACGGCTTGTCAGACCCCGTCAGGACTCGGGTATTCCCTAAGATACGTGAGAGCCTCGGTGATGGGGTTTGGACTGGGGGAGCACGGCGCACTTCATTAAAATAATTAGCTGAACAGACGCAGGCGGAGGACAGCAGAGGAGCGCAGGAGAGCAGCGCTGCCCTCGTTAAGCTCCAGCACGGGCTGCCTGAGCCCCGCGTGCGAGATTCGACCTGACGTCGTGACGACGGGCTCTTGTGCACACGCGTGTTCGCCGAGCCTGCACAGTGTGCACCCTTAACGCACGCAACGCACGTCTGCAGGCGGTTTAGATTCTGCTACTCCATGAAGCAGGCTCAGAGCCGTGCTGCAGGTCCCAGCCCAGCAGGTCCCTGCCCGCTGCGGGCACGAGCAGGCACCTCCTGCGCGACCGCGTGGGGCTGCTGCCTCCCGCGCCCGCGGCCAAGGCGGGATGCCGCGGCCCTGCCCGCGCCGCCGGTCCCAGCTGGCACACGGAGGCTCCGTAAGGCTCCTGCCAGGGAAAGCTCATGCACTTCGCCACTGCTGAGAAACTTCTGTGTTCCTTAAATACCATCTTCCCCTGGGCAACTTTGCATGCAAGTCTTGGGAATTGCTGGAGCATTAAGCTGACATGTAGGTCAGAGAAAGAAATAGCTCGGTGCCTCCAGGAAAAAGGGTTTTCCTTTCTTATCCCACTGCCTCCTCCAGAAGCGAGACACCCGGTCTAGGAACCAGCACTTACCAGGGTTGACCGTTTCAAGCCTAGCATGAAGCAGAGTGTGGGGTTGAGCGCTGGATTAAAACAATTTCTGAGGTCTGACCTAGAGACAAATTAGCATTTCCAGGGTCCTCCCGGCTCTTTGTGTTCCCCAGAGCACCACATCGGCAGGAAAAAGCACTTGGACAGTTTAATGCAGCGGGGGAGCCTGGCGGGACACGGCCTGCCTGGACACCAGAACTGCACTGCCTGGCCCGGGGCAGGCACGGAGAGTCTCACCGTATTTTGTACTGCAGAAGCTATGTCTACGAACAGACATTGCCGCGTGGAAGACGTGGCCTGGCCGTAGGTGTCTGCGACCCAGGTAGTAAATAGCTTCCTCACCTCAGCATCTGCCGGCCTTCCTGTGCCAGCGCCCATCCCTACGTGCAGCTCCCCGGACGCCGCATTCGGGGTCTCCCCTGGCAGGGTACCGAGGAAGGATGCGTCGCGCTCCAGCAGCGCACGGCCACGCTGAGAGCACGGCATGCGGCCGGCAGCACCGCCTGGAGCTGCCACGGCCCTGCCCTCTCCAGGAGGGAACACCAGCCCCGGCTTCATCCCAGGCCGCTCTGAAAACCCGCCACGTGCTTCCAAGAGGTCCCGGTGCCCCTGAGCCCAGACGGTGCCTGCCCCGTGTCGCGCCGGAGCAGCACGTCCCTGTTACCCGCAGGCCTCGTAGACTGCACCACGCTCAACTGACAGCTGTCTGTCTAAATATCTGTAACGCCAAGACTCACGTGTGCGGCCCCCCCGTCCCTGTTCTTCCAGAAATACAAAGAGCCTATTAAATAAATAATGCTTGGTAGGAAGGACGGCTGAGGGACAGGAAAGCCGCGGGCTCCCGTGAGCAGCAGCTGCCAGTCAGTGTCACCCTTAATCACGCGTGTGCCGGACGTCCAGGCAGGCCCGCGGCTCCCGGGGTGGTGGAGAAGGAGGCTCTCCAAAACCACGCACTGAGTCCAAGCAGCAGGTGAGCAGCGTTTGCCCATTTCCCCCGGGCTGCGAGCTCGGTCTCTTGGCTCCCTGCGCCTCCAAGATGAACGAAAGAAGGAGCAATCAGCAAAGGAGGACGGAGAGGCCTGGGCGACGGCGGGGGAAGAACCCTTCTGCGGACGAGTGCAGCGCTGCCAGCACTGCTCAGACGATGCCCTCCACCACGCAACGTGCCGAGCTCCCGCCTGCAGCAGCAGTTTTCCCCTGAGGACAAGACGACCAAGACTGGGGACCGAAGGAGGGCACGGGAAAGAACGGCCCTGTGGCAGGAAGCAATGCGGCAGAGAACTGGAGTCATTTATTGCAGGTGAGCAATGCACACGGGAGCTGGCCCTGGAAGGGATTGGGAGGAAACCCTCTGCTCAAAACGGGGGCCGTGTGCCCCGGGGATGCCCCAGACTGGGGATGTCCAGGCCGCCCCAAGACTCAAAACCACCGACGTTCCCAGGAAGACCGGCCCCGTGGACGACAGGCATCTCCCTCCCGGCAGCAGGCGCGTGAGGACCGCTGCACCAGCAAGGTCTGAACGCAGCTGGGAAAAACCTACTTGCTTAGCGGTCCAAAACCTGCGTGCACTGCACACGATCAGCACAGGAATCCGCTCCGGCTGCGAAACCACCCACGAGGTCGGAGAGGCAGCGACCCAGCCCAGGTCACCTCCCAGAGCCCAGGGCCAAGCCCAGCTCTGCCCCGGCTCCCTGGAGCGGGACAGGTCGGCACTGGCCGGGGAGGCAGACGGGCTGCCCCGTGGCAGGGCAAAGCAGCACTTCCCAGAGCTTCCTGAAGGACACCAGGACACTCGGCAGAGGCTCGGGTGGGCTGGCCGGTGCCTGGAGCGCTCTCCGTGCCGTTTCACGCTGGGGGACGAGGCAGGAGCCGAGCCCGGAGGCGTGCAGACCCCCAAGGGGAGGTAGCAGAGCCCGACTTTGGGATGTTTGCCCCTCTGCTGTTTCAATATCATTGCTCACACTTCCATCTACGAAACTGGGGACCACAAAGGAGAACATTTGCCTGATGAAGTGTCCCCGCGGCTGTGCGGCAGGAGCTGGGCATGATAGATCATAGGAATAAAACCGGGAGAAGGGTGAGACAAGCAATCGGCAAGGGCCAGCTGTAAATCTCGGTTCTGATGGGGCTGGAGATGAGCTGGTTAGTTTATGAGAGTGGGTGAGCAGCAGAGAGAAGAGGCTGATAACAGGAACAGTATGCGGCGCCTGATCCCGCTTCCCGGCCAATGCAGAGGCCTTGCTGTCAGGGAGACAAAGTGGAAGCGCTCAAGTGCATCATTGATTTTTAATAAAAGCAGGTAACACTGAAAACCCAACACTTAGCCTGGCTTTCTCTCCCCTGTTTGCCCAGTCTTACCCCCATCCCCAGCCTGCTCCCCGCAGCAGCAGCATTGCCCCAGGGGCCAGGGATTCGGCACCCAGCGGCTGCTCCTCCAGGACCCTGGATGCAGGGGCTGTTCCCACCCGGGGTCTTCTCTTCCAGCCCCCCCAGCCAGCGAGCACGTTCCTCAGCGGAACCAGGAGGAGCAAACACCGAGAGCCGGCAACTCCACCGCGCTTGGGGCCAGCAGGAATGCTCTGCCAGACACCCGCACCGGCAGCAGCGCCCGGTGCCCATCGGGGAACGAGGGCTCTGCTCTTGCTCGCACTCCTCCTCCCAGCAGAAATCCAGCAATGCAAACCTTTCCTCCTGCACGGGCTGGCTCTGTCGCACGTGATTAGGCTCCAAAGCAACTTTGTCTTGCACTGCACACACAGGATGAGAGTGGCATCGCTCCCTGGGAAACACGTACCCCTCAGCCCTGTCCAAAACGAGGTTCCCAAAGCAACTGTTCCACTTGGAATTGGTGGTAGCACCACCCTGGTAGCACGTCCCAGGGCACCTCGCCTGGATTTCCACGGCGAGAGCGCAGCCCGGCTAGAAAACCTCAGCGGGAAACAGGCCCCGGGGCATCAGCGGGTCGGTGCCCTGCTCTTCTCCCCGTAGCTCAGCGCCTCCTTCACGGGAGGGAGCTGGACGCGGCACCACACAGCCCAGCGCGTCCCAGCGTGTCCGCGCGTTGCACGGCCACAGAGCATCCTTCGGCCAGCCGCAAACCTTCCCTCCTCCCTCCACTCGCGGCCCCGGGGATCCTGAGGCTGGGATCAGAGCGGAGACGGGCGCGGGCTGCAGCAGCTGCGGTACCCACAGCGATAGCCGCGCGGCAGTGGCATGTCAGACACTTGTCCCCTGCTGTCACTCCACCAGGGAAGACGCCCCGCTCGCTCACAAAGACCGAACGCCAGCCAGCGGGGCCCATCATCAAACGCGGCAGCCGCACCAGCGAGGAGAAGCAGGCAGGTCCGTGCGTGACGCGAAACTCGGGCTCCTGAGACTGGCAGGGAGAGACGGGGCCAGGGCCGGCGCGCACACGCGGGGACCGGGGGCCGGGGAGGGCGCTGGCGCACCTCTCCTGCGGGAAAGCTCCGCGCGCCGCGGCGGGCGCTCCTCTCCCCGCCGTGTCACTATGATGGAGTGCAGGATGCAAGCACCGTAATGGTTTCATCAACTTAGCTACTTTTTATGAGAAATTTGTTCCAATAGCTTCACTTTCCCAGGCTGCTGTCACTTTAACAGATGCCAGACCAGAAAGAATAATAATCATGATGAGAAAACTTTGAACCAGAGCTAGTGGCTTCCCAGAGGGGCGGGCAGGGGAAAACTTATTGTTGCAGGCGGCTCAGAACGAGCGAGGACTGCCCCAGCCCAACAGCACCCGCGCTGCGAGATACGCTCGAGCCCTCCTCTTCCTCCATGGAGGAAAATAACAGCGTGCAGAGAGGCTGCAGCGCTCGTGAAACACACGGCTCCGGACAGGAGCCCTGCGCATCCCGCATCGCTGCCTGCCGGAGCAGCCCTCCGCCCCGGTAACCGCTTGCCCTGTGCTTCCTCCCTTGCGACACGGTTCCCAGACCTGTTTCTGTCCCCGACACCTCTGGCCGCTGCCGCCTGCTCCTGCAGCCCTGGGCTCCCCCGCGCCGCTCTGCCCGGCGGCTCTGTCCCACTTGGCAGCGCGGCTGACCTCCCGCTGCCGAGCTCCCACGCTGCGCTGCGGAGCTCAGCTATGCCCTGCAGCTCCCTGTCACTTACTCCTTCCACCCACAGCTTTGCCAATTAACKTCAGTCCTCGCCGACTGCCTCCTCGACTCCTGCAGCCCGGCGGCAGCCCGAGCCCGCCGGCGGGTCTCAGACCGGGCGCACGGAGCCGGGAGGCAGCAACAAACCGCGTCACGGGTCGGCCACGGCCACAGACCCCCCCAGCTTCGCCCGGTCCATCTGCAGCACGAGACTGGCGGGTCCCTCGGTTGTCCCTTCGCTGCACCCCGACACCCGCCTGCGCCCCAGCACCCAGCGCCGCGCGCGCCGGCAGGATGGGAGCCAATCCGCCCGCCGAGGCGGCCGCGGAGGTCGGCGCGAGCCCGCTAACGAGCCCGGCCGGTAATTGGGGCCAGGCAGAGCAGAGACGCAGACGCGGTGCAAGGGTAAAAGCCACGAGTTAGCGTGCCCCCGCGTCTGGCTGGCGGATTCACCCCGCCACCGGCCAGCCAGGTCAGGCTGCCTGCTAATCTACGGCTCGTTAGGCTAATTGCAGCTATCGCCCCACGTCCGGGGAGCGCCCTCCTCCCAGCCCTCTAACCCCGCCAGCCAGGGATGTCCCACGCGGCGGGAGCCCTGCATCGAGCCCCAGACCCCGCAGGACGCAACGCCGCAGGGCCAGCGCCCTGCGCAGGGTCCGGACCGCGCCGGCCGCCCCCGCGGCAGGGCCAGGACGGGGGCAGCTTCCCTGCCGCGGAGCAGCGCCGGGGCTCGCGCGGGGATTCCCACGGCTGCGAGCGCCAGACCTGCCCCACCGCCCGCCTCCTCCCGCGCCGAGCTGCCGCTCTGCTGTGAGTCATTGCTGGGAGACAGGATGCTATTTAAAGGACGTTATTCGTAGAAAATTGAGTTTTAATAACAGGGCATCAAACGAGGAGAAAATACCAAACTTCCAAAGGGAGTTAAGTTTCCTTATGTTAATTTATACAGCACATTTACTGCTCCAAGGAACAGAAATCACGGGGAGAGCTTCTCTCTCCGGCAAAAAAGCAGGAGGTGCCCTTTGCCGACCGCTGCCCCCGCCACGCGCGGGAGCATCCCCGGCCAGGCGGCGGGGCAGGAGCCGGCCCGGCTGCCCCGGCACGGCCACCCGCGAGCGGCGAGGGCTCCGGGCTCGCGCGCTGCTGCCGCGCTGCTGCCTCGCTCCCGAGAGCCTCCAGGCTTAGTTTAGCCTGCTGGTGGGAGGGCGGTAAGAGACAGCACGGAGCTTGCTTTAAAAATAGATCAAACCCTCTGCTATGGAGCCATTTTATTAGAGCAGCACAAGCTGTTTGGCTGGTGACACCTATGCGAACACACGGCTAAGTTTTCCTTCATGCGTTTGAAAAGCAAGCGAGGGGAAGGAGGGCAAAGGCAGCAAAACAGACTTGTTCCCCCGACCCGCAGAAAGGTGGGGGAGAGAAAAGAAAAGAAAAGAAAAGAAAAGAGAAGCAGCTCCCCGTGCTCGCGGCCCTCTGCCCGTCCCCAGCCCACGTCTCCCGTGCAGCACGTGCTGCTCCGGGAAGCGGCTCTGCAGCCCGGCGCGCTGCAACCCGCCGCTCGCGCAAGCCCGCGGCCTCGGCCCGCGAAGGGCACCCGGAGGCAGACGCCGTGGGAGGCCTGGCAGCAGGACACCAGATCTCTCCYGGGCTCCCGACCTGTTCCAAGGTCCCTCCTGCTGCCCATCCACAAACCGTGAGCACGGCCAAGTCCCAGCCCAGACCGATGCCCCCACAAGCACCATCCCCCCGAGGCCCCCAGCGCCCAGCGCCCTCCCCGGCACACGCCGTCGAGCGGGGCCGGGGTCTGCGGGGCTCAGCAGGGCAGAGGAGCTCAGCTCTTGTTCCAGCAGCTCCTCCCGGCTGGACGCATCCTTGGGAAGCCCCAAGAAACGGAGCTGGCAGATGCCAGGCTAATTTGCTACCCGCGACCCAGCAAAGGCTTCCCGAGGCGGCTCAACCGAGCGCCAAACCCACACAAGCATCRCGGAGAAGCGCTAAGCCTGGAGGTTGGTCGCGGGTGCTCGTCCAAGCCCAGCCGTCGGCTCTTTGCAGGARAACAGCCCCAAATCGCTGAGGCTGCTCCCCGGGGCAGGGACCACCCGTCCCGCAACGCGCGAGGAGACCCAGCGCGCTGCAAACGCTGCCGCGAGCCCGCGGCGGTGACGGGAAGATCCTGCGCCGCGCCGTGCTGTGCCGCGCAGGACGCTCTTCAACGCCGCCCCGCRGCACCCAGCATCCCGCCACGGCTCCGGCATCTCCTTTTGTGCACGCTACAATTGACTCATGTTTTTAAAAGGAAAATCAGGAGCGGGGGGGGAGAAAAAACCCAGAAATGCTTCAGAATCAAACCTCGGAGAAAGCGTGGGAGCTCTCCGGAGAGGAGGAAAGCACTTTCTATATAATTCACCTTTTGTCATTTAATCACCACCCTCTCGCTGCCAGCAGCCGGGACGCATTGCTGGGTGATGGCTGCGCGCTGGGAAATGCACCTCGCGGCGCCGAGGGAGCGCTCGCTCCGGCGTGCGGGAAGGGCTCCCTCGCCCAGCGCCGAGCGGCACCAGGAAACTTCCATTCCCCGGCCCGCTTTGCCACGGAGACAAGATTATTTCCTCTCCCGCGAAGCAGCTTACAAAGCAGCTGGCAAAGCRCCAGGGTCTTTTTAGAGAAATGTTAACGATGCCCAGAGAAGAGCTAATCACGTGTCACGGAACGGACCGCGGGCCAGTGGAGGTAGCGCCCGGCCGGAGCCCGCGGCCGGCAGCGGGGCATCGCGGTGGCCCCGGGCGCGGGTGGGTGACGGTGGCGGTCGGGCTCTGCAGGCAACGCGCGGTCATCCCCGGGATCACGGCCCCCCCCGTGCCGCACGGCCCTCCCGCGGGACCCGGCACCGGCACCGGCACCTCCACYGCTCGGGGACCGCCCTGCCGCCCCCAAAATTCGAGGGGGAAAAAGTTTGGACTCATGCTTTCCTCAAGGCAAAGGGTTAAACGTTTCGTTACAGCTGCCAGCAGCCGCGTTACGAAGAGCTGGAACAATACAACAAGGCTGCGGCAGCCGCGGCAATCTGGGATCTCTTCCAGCGCCTTTTTTAGGCTCGGAAAGCGGGGCCTGGCTGCGCAGCGCYCTGCGCGGGTGCCGGTCCCCGCTGCCGGCCGCGCAGGCACGGCTCTCCCGGCAATCCCAGCTTTGCGAGCCGACCCATCCTCTAGGGAACAACACAAACTCCTACGTTCACCTGGGGACCTCAGTTGTGGTCCTGCCCCCGGCACCTTGCACCCAGCACCGTGCCCGTGCKCACGGGATGCCTCCAAGCCCACGCGAGAAAACCGCTCCCGGACGGGGAAAGGGGCGTCTCACGCAGCCCCTTCTCCGCAGCCGGTTTTGCTGCCTCGGCTCCTCTGTCATTTTGAGAGGAATCACAAATGACACGGCAACATTTTGCAAGCCACATCTTGCGCTTTTCAGCATTTTGCACCCATTTGTCTCTCAGTTTCTCCCCTGATGGGTAGCACGACTCCCATCAGGAATCTTTTCATGCCTTCATAATAGTTTGCAACTTACTCACAATAAAGGGCATCATCTACACAACATTTCTTGCAGCCTGACATTTCCAGGCATGTTGTGGGGTTTCCAAACACAGTCCTTATGGCACGGGAAGGGCCTGGCACAAACACGGTGCAGGAGAAATGGCTGCAGAAAACAACCTTGGCTCAAATGCCACATGCTGATTCTGTTTAAACAACACACAGCAAACAAAAATATATCTGTACGTTAGGGCTAGCTTCAAGAGTAAAGACGAGAGGATCTAAGAGGCCGCAGTCTCCAGCTGTAAGCAGAGTAGAGTTTTGTTTAATGTAAGAAGAGTAAATAAAGTCCTTAAGCAAGAGGAAAAAAAGCTCTCACAGAACAGACCCAGCACTAAGCAGATAAATAAGCAAGCCAACTAGATCTGAGCCGTACGAAGGGAGCCTGCAAGGACCTGGGGAGGAAAAGGAGAGACCGGCACAGAAAGCCTGATACGTTAGAAAGCACGGGGCAGAGCAAGGACTGCCACGAGGAGGCTGCCTGAGACGCCGTGGCAGAATAGTAAAAGGTTCATTAGTTATGCAAATAAAAAGTAATACAGAAAAAGTGAGGCTGCTACACGGCATGGACGAGGGGAGATAAAACTAACCGAGGTGTTGCCTGCAGACCGATTTCAGCGGGGACGGTGAGGAGCAGGCTGCAGCCTGGCTCACAGAATACAGCTGCAGAAGTTAAAACGATGCCTCCAAAGCAGGAGCAAAACTCAAAAGGTCCAAAAGAGTTTAAATCAGAGGACCGAGGAAGTCTGTCCCAGAAACCTAACAGAACCGGCCCCACTCACGGCCCAACAGCAGCATTTCATTAGCTACGTCAAGCTGCAGCGGCCACGTCCCTGGCAAACGGCAAGCGCGGCACGGAGAGGAAAGGGGCAGGGGGTAGGGAAAGACCACACAGCCCTTTCGGACCTCAGCGACACGCAGAGCAGAAGCCAAATAAAAATGGAAATCAATGAAAAACAGGTAAGATTTAACATGGCCTTACCAAAGGCAGATCATGCCAGAACAAGCTGATATCTTCCTTCGGACAAGGGGAACGCAAACGGCTCGGCCTCCGAGCCCGGCGGTGCAAGACCTAGCGAGCCCGGCTGGCGAGGAAAGCTGGTGGCATTTTCAGCGCAAGGAGGACAGAGGTATCGGCCTGGCAGTGCTGGCAGACCTCGAGGACTCGAGCGATTGAACAGCACAAAGTTCAAAATGCTGTACATAAGGACTACGCAAGAATTTCTGCTATAACCTGGAAAAACACACAGAGAAACATCTAGGTATATTACTCAGTTACAAGCTGACTATGAGTCACCATCTCCTGCATCTGTGAAAAAAGCAAGTGTGTTTCTAGGTTGCTCGGGAAAGACATTTCCAGGAGAGAGCGGCAGCATTCGTGCGGCTGTGCGACGCTCGGCCGAGGCCGGACCCGCACCGCCGGACGGCCAGGGCTGCCCCCGGCTCACGAGAGACGGGTCCGGGCGGAGCAGGAGCAGCGAGGGGTGTCGGGACCATGGGGAACAAGGAGCTGCTCCTGGAAAAGCAGACAAAAAGCTCGTCCTGCTCAGCCTCGCCGAAGGAAGCCTGAATGAAAGCCTGTTCTCTATAAATACACCGGGAGTAGGCACTGGGGAGGGAGAGGAGCTATTTAAGCTAAAGGACAATGTTGGCACAAATATAAATGGGTATAAATGGCTGCAAGTAAATTTAGGCAGGAAATTAGAAGCAGGTTTCTAAGCAGGGAGCGAGGCGCTGGAGCGGGCGCTGCGCCGGGACAGTCCCTCCGCGATGCAGCGCGTGGTCCTCGAGGAAAGGGACGTGGACGGGACTGCTCCGACAGCAGGGACCGGCCTCCGGGGCCTGGTCCTGCTCCTGAACATGGCTTTAAACTGTTCTAAAACGTTGCTCTGGCGTTTCGACCATCTCCATCACCCGAGATGACAAGCAATAGCCCACAACTGACCAGCTCGTTCCTTGCTCTCGTGCAGCAGTCATCTGCCGTGCCCATCTTAAAATAGAAGTGCTAATGCTTTCCTCAAAGCAAGGTCTTCTGGGCCTTCTGTCRTGTTCCCTGCCTCTCTTGCGGCTGCGAGATACTTTGGAACAAAACCCAACGCAGAGCACAAGCCAGCAGCAGGAGCTGTGCCGCGGCGCGAGCCGGGCGTCCTCCACGCGACGCTGGGTGGGCGCCGCGCCGGCCGGCCCCGGGGGGACGCACGGACGCCCCGGGCCGGGGCAGCGACGGCAGCGAGCAGGGCACGGGTGCACCAGCTCCGCTTGCAGGCACCGCTCCCTCCCCGCGCGGAGACGGGCTCCATCCTTCCTCCCCGCTCCCCGCAGGGACCAGAGGCTGAGGAAACTTCCCAGATGGTGCCGAACTGCTGGAAGCGCGGGGCGGAGCGCGACGCACCCACCCACGGACGCCTCCCCCCCCGCACGCCAGCGCCGCCGCACCAAGCCCCCTCCCGCGCCTGCCCTTGAGAAGCCTGGGCCGGGCGCCCGTGCTCCACGTTCTGCTCCGATTGCTTCGTTAACTCGGTGCAGAAATCCGAGCTGCTAATCAGATGGAAAGTCTCCATCCCATAATAAACAGAATGAACTATTTATAAACCTGAAAACGTCTTTATTATTATTATTTTCCCCCAGAAAAAAAAATCTTGCACAATACTGTTAAATACACCCCACCAAGGACTCGCAGGTCTGCAGCGCTGGTATCGCTTCCCCAGGCAGTGCCCAGTGGAACAGATGGCAGTGTGGGCGTTAGGTACCAGCCTCCTGGCAATCTGAACATCTGTTACCGTTAGAAAATGCTAATTGCCATCAATCAGGACAGCACCTACCCACATTTACATGCAAGCACAAAAAAATTACGTCTAAATTTCTCTGAGTACAACACTTGCTGCATGTTAAGTAACTGGAGCTGCTCAGATGCTGCAAGCCCGCCTGGCACAGGCGGCTGCTCGCGGTGCAGCACAGCTGAGCGCCCGGCTCCTCGCCGGCCTTCCCGCCACGCAGCGCGAGGGGCCGGGCGCAACGAGGCCCTTCCTCCCCCTCGCTCGCGCGGGAGAGCTCCGGGCTCCCTGCGGCGCGGGGCCGGAGCCAGAGCGACTGCAGCCGTCCCTGTGTCCAAGGGCAGCTGCCTTGGTCTCCCGGGAGCATTGACGCAGCTACGAGGCACCCGCAAGGCAGGCAGTTCCCACCCCTCTGCTGCACAATGTTTGCACCCTTCCCTTCCCGAGCGCTTGTCCCAGCTCATCCCAGACACCCCAGACACGCAGCAGGAGCGTTTTCACAATTTTACTCTCTCTGACCACTTGCCCCGCGTGCCTGAGACGTGGCTCAGAGGTAGCGTCCTCCCCTCCAGCAGTGCATCTTCCCCACCTCCTCTTGCCAGCAGGCAGATTTTTCCCAAAGCAGCTTTGCAGTGCACAGGGCCGCTGCCGCGAGCGCTGCGCTGGCTGGACGTCCCGTTCGCCTCGTGCCGGAGTGCAGGACCTTCAGGCAAGGGAGCCTCGCGCTACGGGCCCCGCACGTCATGCAGCACCTCATTACTTGAGAGCAAGCAACGACTCTAAGCAGTTTTAGGCTGCCCGGTCCTGAGCAGCTGCTTTTGAAGACCTGCTAGATCTCTGCACACCTTCTGCTAAGCCTCTTCAGTCTCGACCTGCACTGCTTCTTATTATCCCAGGTCTAAAATTTCGCCTAACAGGAGCTGCCAACTGCACACAAGTCTCCTGGAAACAGGGGCCAGCTGCACCGGCAGCTCGCTTTTCGCCATACGCGACACCACGACGAAGCCCTTGAATTCATCTGAGTTACCTTGGCCCTGGCTGCTCCTCCTGGTCCACTCTGCAGGAACACGAGACGCTCTCCATCCCCAGAGAGCGCATGAACAGACGAGAACAAAAATAGCTCCAGCATGGTTTATCTGATGACGTTACAGGAATTATACAGAAAGGTTTGGAGAAGCCCATCCTGCCATAAAGCCGTGGGCAACCTCCTCCTAGCCTCCCTCTTTTAGCAGGCACGGAATAATACCTCTATCTCCTCCTTATAGCTCCTCTTACGCTGGTACTTAATATTCCCAGCTTCAAAACAGCCTCTTACAGCTTAGTGGGACACACTCCCCGGCTCCCGAGTCTCCCAAAACTGTGGGGGGTTGCAGGCTCCAAAAGAGCATCGGAACCACTGCGTCACCTGGGCTTTATCTGGAGCATCTGGGCTCAGAGCGAACCTCGAGCACCAGCCGCCGAAAGGGCAATTTCTATTCCCGGCAGCAAAGGCAGAAGCCTCGGATTGCAAACTCAGCAACGAAGCTGAAAAGCAGGAAAACCAGAAGCAGCAGCATGAGGAGATCCCCGAGGCAGAGCTCCCGGCCCAGCGGCCCCGCGGGAGGCTCCGACACCCGGTGCCGGCAGCGCGGCTCGGCCCCCGGCACCGCCCGGGGCGCCGCCACCCCCTCGCTGCGGGGGCTGCCGCCGAACGCCAGCCGCGCTCCCCGGCGTGCTCCAAAACTCCCTCTGCCTTTTTTAATTTAGGACACCTCGTTTGCGTACTTAGGAATGACTCTTCTCTGACATGCAAAAAGTGCTGTCTTTTACCCGCATTTAAGTGTTTTCTCTTAGACTTGAAGTTCTAGGTCTTATCCGGGGGCCACCAACCTCCCTGATGAACGCGAAACCCTCCCTGATGAACGCGAAACCCCCTCCCTCCAAAACCCTCCAACGCCAGCAGGTCTTTTCCCCAGCGACACCTCGACCAGGTCACACCTCCCACAGAAGCCCCTTCCTTCGGCTTTTGGAGAAAGCCCAGGCCGACCCCGAGGGTCTCCCGCAGAGAGGAGGGCAGCGAGGAAGAGGGATCACTGCTCAAGCAAAGGGGGCACAGGATTTCGGGCGCGGGGAGAGGTGGGTGACAGCCGCACACGTTTAATTCCCTCCCAGCCATTGCATCGCGGTGGCAGGTCCCCGGCTCCAGCCCCTGCTCGCCCCACGGCCCGCCCCGGCGCTGGCTTCCCGACAAGCTCCCACCGGCGCGAGCAGGTTGCAACACCGCTGCTCACTCCCCGCGGCTCCGACCATTACTCAGCAACCGGGGGAACCACTCGGAGCTGCAAGGTCACTCAAAAACACCATCTGTCCAAGCACCGCCTGCCTCGCCCCGAGAGCGGGAGCGGAATTATTCCGGGAGGCCACCGCTATAAACATGGATGCTCCAGGCAGGCAAACGCTGCCCGAGGGGGCCAGGATAAAACGCATCCGCAGGAGCCGGCGATCCGGTTGCAGACGCTGCTTCTCTGCTCCCAAGCGCCGCAGTGAGGAAGCTGTCTGTGCCGGGGCGGTCGCCCCCCAGGCGCCGTGTCCCCCCCAGGTGCCATGCCCCCCGCACGCGTCCCGGCTGCTCGCAGCCCCCCGTGCTCCCAGCGCGGCTCCGGGGTGCTGCGAGACCGCTTCCATATGGGAGCAGCCAGCGGAGCTGCCAGCTCCCGGCTCCAGCGCTTGCCGCTACATCTGGAAACTCTTCTCACCCTTAATTGTTCTTAATGCTTTAACACGCGGAGTGACTAATAAGACACTAATTGGGCGGCGTTAGCAGCGAGAGACGCGCGGGGAGCGCGGCTGGCAGTGCCCTCCGCGCCGAGCGGCTCCTCTCCCACCGTCCCGCCGCCGTTGGGCTGCGAGCAGAGAGAAATCCCTGGTCCCGCCAGCCTTTCCCGACGCGGTGGGCACAGCCCGCCTCGCAGAAGCATCGCGTGGTCGGCACCTTCCCCATCGCCGCCGCGCAGCCTCGGAGCAGCGCAGCCGGGACCTGCGCCGCACGGGACGTCCCCAGCTCTCGGCGGGGCCGGCGCGGGCTCCCCTGAGGCCACGAAACAGCCAGCTTTGGGCCATCCTCAGCTGCAGCCTCTATGCACGAAGCACCGCTGCAGACGGGCAACCCTCGCCCGCAGCACGGCTCTCCCCACCGCTCCTCGCTGGCTCGCGGGAAGCCCGGGAAGTCCCGGGACTCCCGGCATCCCGGGAAGCGCCGGTCCTCGCTGCAGCGGACGCGGGCATCGCTGCTGCTGTGCCACCCCGGGCTCCCGTTTAACATCTTTCACATCGCGCAGACACAAGAAGACAAGTGATGAATGGGCACGGGGAACGCAGGCCTTCCTGGATGATTTATGGGCAGCAGCTTGTTGCTGCTGGGGAGCCGGGGGAGAGGAAATTTGTTGCAGCAAAGTGCTTCGGGGTGGGGAGAGCCTTCGTCAGTGCAACGACGGCGCTTGCAGCATCCGCCCCGGCGTCGGGCTCTTCCCGCGCTCGGCTGAGCCGCTCCCGCGGAGCAGCCCCCAGCCCCGCAGCGGCGGCTCCGGCAGGATCAGGATGCTCCCGTCGCTGGCAGAGCTCCGGGCTCTCCCGACGGCTGCCGGCCCCGGGAAGAGGCGGCCGCTCCGGCTGCTGGCTGCGCCGGACCCGGAGCACGCCGCGCTTGCTGGAGCTGCTCTACAGCAGGAAATAGGCACAAATCTTGTTACACACTGGCTAAGCCTCCCTGGGCATGTTTTCTATAAATCTCCTGGAATTTATGATATGATAACTAGCCTGGAAAAGCCAAATTAAATCCACAGCCAAGAAAGTGACTTTCAAGTATGACCTAATTTGCCTGCTCGGAGGGGAGGGAGGGAGAGGGGAGTCCCGGTGCCAGCTGCTCCCGCGCTGACCTCCCTCCGCAGCCGCGCGCCCGCCGGCCTCCTCCTCGCCGCGGGCTCGCCGGGGACTTGGGGACGGAGCCACGCAGCCTTTCATGCCTAAGCGGATCTCGCACTCCCACTCGCTGGAACAAAAGCGCCTCGGGGGCTCCCCTTTCAGATGTTCCTCCACTGCTCGTCTTCAAGCCTTCCTCTGAGGAGCGCTCTCCTCCCGGGGAGGGCTCCGTCGGGTTTGAGGATGACAGGGAGCGCATTCGCAGGGCTAAGCAACCGTGCGCTCGCTCCTTGATCCAGGCTTCTCCCCCCACCATTAAACCAAGCTCTGTGCAAAGCACTGGCACCTCTGTTTGAAGCTCACGGCTTGCAGCCCAACGCCTTCCTGAGAGGCAACAGCAAGACAGAGGGCCCTGGGTGAGGGAAGGTCTAAAGGCAGAGAGAAAAGCAGCGAGGAGGAAGCCTGGGTGGGCAGGAGGCTCGGTGGCCTGCGAACACGCGAGCCCCACGTCTCTCCGAGGAGCCCGGAGCAGGGTCCCGGGCGGCCTCGGGCACTGGCTTCTCCCACACGGCAGCGAAGGCCGTATCCACACGCCAGGAAACTGCACTTCCCTGAGACGGGCACCTCCTGCAAGCTCCCAGCAGAGCACAGGCGCGGTGGGCTTTACCGCCAGGCTGCTAAGCCAGGTCAGCAGCACGTTCCCCCCCCAGCTTGATTTTGTTCAGCTACGAGCAGAGACTGAGCTAAGCCAGGCCTTGTTTCTGTTGGTTTGCTTGCAACGTGCAAAAAGAGACCAATTCTTGCCGTGAGGATGCATCTGTGAGCACCTCAGACAACCCGAGCACTCACGAAGCGCCTTCCCCAGGGCTGCAGCTCCCCGTGGGCAAGGGCTGGAGACGCAGCAGGGACCTCCAGGGACGGGGAAGGGGAGGGAAGCTGCTCATCACAGAACGGTCGGGGTTGGCAGGGACCCCTGGAGACCACCTAGTCCAGCCCCCTGCTCAAGCAGGGTCACCTGGAGCACGTTGCCCAGGATCGTGCCCACGTGGCTTTTGAGCATCTCCAAGGACGGAGACTCCACAGCCTCTCTGGCTAACCACGGGCACTGCCGTAACCACGACAGCGGCAACACCTGTGCATCGTCCCGGCTTGCCGGACCAGACAAACTTAATCTCTGAACTACTCAGGAATAAAACTAGCCGTTTCAGTTTGGCTTGGAGCTGCTTCCAACCCCCCTGCCACAGAGCAGCACGGCCCCCCAGCCAAAAGCTGTCAGTGCACAGGATCGCGGGAGAAGCGCCCGCGGCTCCTGCTCCGGACCACAGGGCAGCTCGGGGCCCGGCGCCGCTGGGGGCAGCCCTGTGCGGCCCCCCCGGCACGAGGGGCTGCAGCCAGCCCCGCGGGGCTTTGCAGGGGGCCGGGCCGGCAGCGAGGGCGGCGCGGCTGAGCGGCCCGCGGCGCCGGCAGCCCCGGGCGCGGGCTGCCGCTCTGGAACGACGTGCACCGGCAGAGCGCGGCGTGGGAAGCTTGCATAATAGTGCCAGCCCACACGACGCCTGCTCCTACCCGGCATGATCAGACCCTCGCTTTCATGAGCAATAACATCCACCCAAAGTTTTCTAAAAGACAAAAAAAGCTTCAAGGTGATACACAGAGCTCGGCTTCCTTTGCTGCCTTCAAACTGATTAATGCAGCTGGGGAAATACATCTGCACTGCCTCTTCACAGAGGCAAGGCTTCTCTTTAATCCTTCTCTCCGGACGACCTCTGCCCCCAGCGGAGGGATGAGGATTCTCAAAATCTCCGTCCGTATTTTATGGTTTCAGAGCATGCACTCGGGATCGGCAGCAGAACAGAGAAACGCGCGTGCAGCGAGCAGCCGCCGCCCGGCAGAGCTGCGCGAGGAGGTGGCCGCGGGACGGAGGAGGTGGCCGCGGGACGGAGGAGGTGGCCGCGGGACGAGCGGGGCCAGGCATCGCCCCCGGGCGCCGGTTGCTCCCCGGGGCCGCCCTGCCTTGCCCCGGGCGGAGGCATCTTGGTGCTGGTGCGAGCGCAGGCGGCCGCAGGAGGTGGCCGCGGGACGAGCGGGGCCAGGCATCGCCCCCGGGCGCCGGTTGCTCCCCGGGGCCGCCCTGCCTTGCCCCGGGCGGAGGCATCTTGGTGCTGGTGCGAGCGCAGGCGGCCGCTCGGGCTGCAGCCGGTGCCGGTGCAAAGCGCCCCGGGGAGCGGAGCGCGGCCGCTACGCCGGGCACGGCCCTTGCAAAGCAGAAGCTTGAATTTCTGCCCCAAACACGGTCCCCAGGCTCCCTCCCTCCCTCCCGCGCTGCGGAGCAGGGGGCACCTACCTGGGCGGCGGCGAGGGGGCTCCGGTGCCGCGGGGCGCTGCCCGTCGCGGAGGCTCACGCCCGTCGCTGACCCTCGGCGCCGGAGCGAGGAGCCGTCGGGGCCTCGCAGCAGCCGCTCCTCAACCTGCAAGAGAGAGGCAGAGTCCCCAGTCTCGCTCCACGCGGGCACCGTCGCGAGCGCCGGGGGAGCAAGCGGGGACGCTCGCGGCTTCCAAGCGGCAGGGCTCGGAGTCGCACACCGCTTGGCCCGCTCTGGGTTTTAACAGCGCGATCGGTGCACGGCGAGGAGACGGCTCGGGGCTCTGCCCGCTGCCCGGCGAGCAGCCCCGCGGCCCCGCGCCCCGAGCAGAGCCCGCTGCCGAGAGCGCGATGCTGGGGCGGATCCTGCCCCGGGACGAGCAGGAGCCCCGTCTGGGCAGAGCGCCCACGGCGGCGATGCTCCTTCCGAGGAAAGACGCCCCTTCGGACGCACCGCTCTCCCTCCGCAGGCTCCCGGGAGGCGAACCGCAGCCCCGCATCGCTCAGGCACCGCTGCTTTGCTTCTCCGCGACCCGGGCTGAACGGAGGATAATTTAACAGCTTGTCCCCTATTGTAATGGGACTTTTTCCCTCACTCCACCCTGGGAAGACCATCAATCACGGGGCTGAATGGAAAACATCCCCCCGGCGCCCCGGGCCCGGCGGCCCCCCCGCGCCCGTGAGTTATGGAGCCTGCACCGCGCCGCGGCCGCGCTCGGCACTCCGGCTCCGCGCCGCGAGCGAGATTTATCCCCTCGGCGGAATAGGGGGCAGAGGCCGGGAGATAAGTCACAGCAGAGCTGCAGGAGCGTCTCTCAAGGTCCTCCAAGGTTGGCTCATTAAAAAGCAAGGAGAAGAGGGAAAAAAAATGCCCGCAGTGGTGTGGCTGGCAAATAACCCTCCTGCTTGCGAATCGGCCGAAAAACAGAAGGGAAGCGGAAGGGAGCCGGAGCGCCGGGGACGGGATCCGCAGGAGCCCCCGCTCGTCCCCTCCTCGGGCGCTGCCCCGTCCCGCCGCGCCGCCGGGAAGGGGCGAGGGAGCATCACCGCAGCGCCCGGCCCCGGACGCCCCTCGGGGAACGTGTCACGGAAAACTCACGAAGCAGAGGGGCCCGACGGGCGCGGGAGCTCCCCAGCCCACCCCGGCTTGCTGGAATTCCCCCTGCGCCTAATTACACCCGCTCGTTAGGCGCCGCTCCTGATTAGCGCGCGCAGCTACAGCAGAGCTCGACACAACTTTACGCTCCAGAGCCCCTCCCGGCCCCCTCCGTCGGAGTCACCTCTAAAGTCAATCTGTCACAGCCCAATTTTCCAATCCGCCTGGCGCAGAAACCCACTTGCTGTTCGCTCTCGAATTAAGCTGCCTCTGCAGCTCCTCTTCTCCCTCCTTCGATTATTTTTATGTTACCAGAAACTGAAACGGAGCGCAGGGTTAAACGGGGATTCAGACGTTCAGGTTTCCAAGAGGGTGGGGTTTTTTTAATCACACACATCTCCTCTCCCCCCACATCTGACACAGCCGCTGTTAATCACCGCGAAAACCGCTCCGCGGGCCGGGCCGGGAGCTGTGGGTGCCGTGCCGGGCAAGGCGGCAGCGGGAGGGAGACCCGGCGGACCGAGCCCTGGTGAAGCCGCCGGGAGCGGCGAGGGGGGATTCCCGCGGCAGGAGCAACGTGGGACCGCGGCCGGGAGCCGGAGCTGGCGGAAACGCAGGGCCTCCGCTGGAGAGGGGAGCTGGCGGCCAGGATGATGCCCACGCGCTGCCGAAGCAAGCACCGGACCCCTGGGAAAGCTGCAGCCGGAGAGCCGGGCAGCTCTCGGGGACGCGGCCCGGAGCGGGAGATGCTCCGAGCGAGGCGCTTTGCAAGGCGGGGGCTGCCCGGCCCCGGCGCTCGGAGCCCCGCGCTGCCCTGGGGCTTCGGCCCCTCCTGCACGGGGCTCTGCAAAGCAGCTCCGCGTCGCTGGAGCTGGATTTTGAAAGCCAGGAAAAAACATTACAGTCATTGCTTCTGATCTCCTGCGTCGTACAGAGCAGAGAACTTCACCTGGGAGTCTCGGCGTGAGGCCAAAACTCCTGCCCAAGCCACAGCACCGTTCCCAAAACGCTTCCCGCCGGGGCTGGAGCAATGGCGAAGCCGCTCCCTCCACGTCCCAGCCCAGCCCGGGGCGGCACCAGAGGTGATAACTGCGCTCTTCCCCCCAGCACCTCGTTTCTAAAGTGAACTGGTTTGGCTGCAGCTTCCATCCCTGCACTCTGTCCTCCAGCCACGACCGAAATCCCCAGCGCGTGCAGTTAACGCGGGACACGGTAAAGGGCAAACCCGCAGCATCCCTGAAACGAAAGCAAACACAGTCATTGGCATCGCCCGTTTGGAAAGCAATCCCGTGCGTGCAGGGAGACAGCGCTGGCCCGGGGCACCCGGCACCCCGGGGCGGACGGGACCCAGCAAGCGAGCGTCTCCGTCCCGCAGCACGGCCCGTTTCTCCAAAACCTCCCCCCCGCCCCCAGAAACCAGTCCGGTCCCGGGAGGGGGTGCAAATTCGGCAGGCTGAAAGCGCATTACTGATCCCCGGGGTGCATCTCCCTCTACAAGCCGCTGAGCTTTTACTACACAATAAAACACCGTGATTAGATCTACAAACCAGGCCCTGGAAGGCTGAGAGGTTTTATCAAAGCCAGCAGGACCCCAGGGAGGAGACGGGAGATAAGGGGAGCCGCCGGCAGCGCTCGCAGTCCCCAGCCCAGCCGCAGGCGCCGCGGGGCCGGGGGCCGCGGGGGCCCCGCTCTTCTCCTCCCTGCTGCCGGTGCCCGAGCTCCGGCCAGGGCGTCCCGCGCGGGCGCTGCCGCAGCTGCACGGTGCTCGGGAGAGGCGGCGGCGGAGCAGCGAGATTTGCAAACCGGGTTTYGCTGCAGCGACGGCGTCACTGAAAGGAGTCTCCTTCCGGGCCGGGGAGGTAGCGGTGGGGACAGCGGCGAAGGCACAACAGGCAGCGTTTCCCTTTGCACCGAGGCGAGCGGGGACCCTTTCAGCAGGAAACGCACCGAAGCGGCACCGCCAGCCTGGGCAGCCCAAGATACGGGCGCCGGCTCCAGCCAAGAAGCAGGAGCTGTTTCCACTCATCTGCGCCGCGCCTGGTGCCCGCGCGGCAGGACACAGCAGCGGTAACAGGATTTTGATGCTGAGCAGAAGATGTTTCTCCCCGAACGCCTCTTACGTCACACCTGGAGGTATCCGTGACCACAAAGGTGACACGGAGGAAGGCTGAAGAGTTTGAACTCTCACACCGAGGGAGCAGCCGCTCGTTTAGCTGCAAAATAGCAGAAATAAAGCGCTCTGATATGAGCTACCCACCTTGCGTCCCTGCCGTGCCCTGGCCCTGGGAAGAGGAGGGAGGAGAGCGCAGCCCCGCAGCCGTCCTCGCCGCCCCGGGACCTGCTGCACCTCTGCACCGGCCCCTGCCCGGGGGAACCCCGAGGCCGGGGGGACACGAGGCCGGGGGGGACCCGCTCGGGAGCGCGGGCAGCTTTCCCAGCTTCCCCGGGCTGCGCCGGAGGCCTGCAGCCGGCAGCCCGGGGCTGCGGCACCTCCGCAGCGAAGCCCCCGGGCCGCGCTGCCAGCGGCATCCCGACGCCGCCGGAGCCCACCCACACGCAGCGGGAGCGTCGGCACGGAGCGGGGTTCAGGCGGCTGTGAGCGCTCGCGGCTGCCGCGGGGAAAGGGGAGGAACATCCGCCACCTCCGCGCTCTGCCCCCCCGGAGCGAGCCGCGGGGTCCCACACGTCCTCGCGGCCCCAGCTGGAAAGGTCGCTGCCTGCACAGAGAGCAGCGAAGCACGGGGAAGCGCGGGGGTGACGTGCTGCCCGTGCTCACAAAGTTTCTTTTCAGTTTTTGCAATTAAGAACTTCAACCGTTGTTTCATTATTTGTTCCCCAATGTGAGTGCTGTGACTGAAGCATTTGGGATGTTTCTCCACCTCCAGAGGTAACAAAAAGGTGGGCGCAGCCAGAGCTTTGGGGTGTCTGCTCCCCACCCGGGAAAAGTCTGCGAAGCCCAAGGCTGGGACACGTTTCCCTACTGGCCTAAGAGCCGGTTTGGAGGCATCGCCCCAGCGGACATCGGCCACTGCTGGGCACCAGCGGCTGCAGCCAGCTGCAGGTCTGCGCCGCGGGAAAGGGGCCCGCACACCGGGAAAGGGGCCCGTGCCACGGGAAAGGGGCCCGTGCCACGGGAAAGGGGTCCGCACACCGGTGCCCGCTGCAGCTCCCCATGCAGCGCCTGCAAGCAGCAAAGCAGCGTCGCTCTGCGGGAGAGGAAAAGCAGCGACACCTCGGAGGCACCGCGGACGCCCTCGTGCACGCCGGGACCTCGCGCAGGTGGCACAGCCAGAGGGTGCCCAGGACCGGGCCGTTGCGGGGAGGGAGCGAGTGCGGGCAGCGCCGGCCGCGGGGGGAGGTTAGGGATGCCAAGACGACTCTTGCAGTCTATTTTTCTGCACAAATGCATTAAGTATTCTGCACAGCACTTTTGCTGTAAATCACTTCCTATTCAGGCTCACTGCTGAGGGTCTCTGAAGGTCGATTTTCCATGGTTATGACAACAAAAACTAAAATTGGGTCAAACCTGAAAGGTATTATCTTCCTCCAAGCTGCTAAATGCACAATAGTAATGAGGTTGGTTAAGCAATTCACCCACAGACTGCATTATTTGCTCTGAAGATGTATTAACCAGTTAAATGAGCGTGATAAGGCAGCTCTGCTGATTTCTCTCACCCGCCGCACCGAAGATCTGAGGTCCGGGGTCTCAGCATCCCGGCTAACAGCCGAGCCCGCAGCAGGCGACAGAGGCGAGCGGCGCGCCGCGCCGGCCCGGCCCCGTCCCGCCTGACCCGCGCTGACCCGAGGGGAACTACAAAGGCGGCCGGCAGCTGAAAGCTATTGAAAAAATCATTATACCTCCTCCTCCCCTTTCTTTTCCTTATTCTCGAACGCTCTCCCCCACCCCGGCCCCACTGGACCCCCCAGGCAGCAGCGAGGCAGGAGAAGTTTGTGCAGAGCCGCAGCCCGCAGCGCAGCGGGGTTTCTCCGCAGGGAACACGCGCCAGCCCCGTCGCCCCGACCGGCAGCATCGCCACCAACCTGCCCGCTGCACGGCACCGCTCATCGCTCATCACCCGAGGAGCATCCCGGCCGGTATGCGACGGATGCTGGAAGCAGCCTGTGCCCATGCCAGAGCTATCCATAAGCACCGTAGCGGCCTCCTTCAGCTGGCGGATAAGGGGCAGCTTGGACGGAAGCTCTTGGGAAAGGGCTGTCCGAGGGGACCATCCCRGGAAGCACCGCCACGGGACAGCCGTGACAGCTCTGGATGCAAGCAACATTTGTTTTTACAGGATTTCTGCTGTTTTCCCCAAAACAAACATCCATTAATGTAAATATAACTGATGTAAACAAGCATGACCCTAAAATCCATGTGCAGCTGTATGCGATGGGGGAGAAGGAGGGAGGGAGCAGAAACACTTTAATTAATCCCTAAAATGAATGAGATGGAAAAACTCTAACTGCAAMAGAAAGCATCTGTCACTGCTACGGAAGGAGCTGCCCAGGCCGGAGGACGCCTCCACGTCCCGCCCCAGGCCCCGGGTACGCGCCAGCCGTCCCCAGGCGTGAGGCTGCAGGGAGCCGCGCGGACCCGGCACCCGGGGACGGGTCTGAGCCCCGCTCCCGCGCACRTCCCACGTGCGGGGCGGCTGCAGCCCCGAAGCACGAAGCCGCGAGCGAGCCGGTGTTTCTGCCTGCCTTGCTGCCGGATCCTGCCTCCTCTCGCTGTGCTCTGGCAGGAGGCTGATCAAATTACGCCTTGATTCGCGTATCGATCTCCAGCCAGACAGGAGAGGCAGCTCAGCTCTCCTGGAAGCTGGTTGCCCACAGCCCATTACCCCACCGTCCTGCTGGGGCAATTACCTGGTGCAATTTCAAGGAGTTTGCATCGAAAGGGGCCCAGCAGCGCAGAGGCTTTCAAGGACCGTGGAAGCCGAGTCCACCCACTCTCCGCCAGACAGGCACTTGAGCTAATTTTCACAGTATTCTCCCTGAACAGCTGCTGAAGAGCAAGGGGCTGGGGTAGACGTCAGGGCTAGGAGGGCAGAGAAGAAAAAAGAGCCAGAAAAACAAAGAGTAAGAAAAGGCGACAGTGAGTCTGCTTGAGACAGAAATTCCTCCTCTTAATCAACCTTCCCCAGGAAGATGCTCCGGCCACGTTTCCTAACCCRGCAGGAGGAGGACAACGGAGAGGGAGCATCCAGCCGCTGACACCGTGACGTGAGGGATGCTGCAGGGATCGGAGCAGCGCCCATCACGAGCTGCCCAAGTGCACCAGGCTCCTTCCCCAAACCAGAAGCAGCAAGGGTTTTCGGGGGAGCCGAGGCGGCACGTCCATCTAACTGCCACACGTAGCCCGAAACTGCGAGCTCAGCCTGCCACATCAGATGATCGAGAGACCGCTGGAGATGGCAGCAGGCTCCAACCACCCGCGAGAGGGACCTAGACAACAGCCAGGGAGCACAGCGAAAGCACGGAGAAAGCCTTTATTTTTCTCTCCTGGTGATCCAGCTGGCGGTTTGCCAGGAGGAAGGAGCTGCATGGAGAAGTGCCAGCACTTTCTAACACAGGAGGATGTAGGTATCCCTCCAAAGTGGGAKGCTCGTCAACAGAAGCTCTGGGAACAATGCTGCGACCTCCAAGAACAAGGCCCTGAGACCCTCAGGTGACGTTTTGAGCAATACTGCTGAAAGGTGGCCAAAAGGTACCTTAAGGGTGAAAAGGGAAAGAGACCACAGACCGGACCTGGGGAGCTCTAAGAAAGGAGGAAAAGGTCTGTTTCAGGAAGCTGGATTGGGTCAATCAAAGAGGCATCAACAGATCTGCACAGCCTAAATGGACTGCAGTGGTCCAGGCAATGATTTCTTCTAGCCAGGCCTTCCTCACAAACATTCRGTGCACCAGGCAGTTTGCTGGGAGAGGAGACCTGAAGTCAACACGCAAAGAAAGGTGGATAAACRTGGAAAGCTAACTTTGGTGCTCTTGCCCACTTAAGATCTGCAGCTCGAGTCTGCACGTGGGACATCCTCTTTGGAGAAGTGCAGAGAGGGCAAGGCCAAGCGGGAACATCGCCTGAAGAGAAGCAGCTARGAGCAGGGCCGAGGAGGCCCTAGAGACACGTGGTGAGACTGGGCCACGTGGTGCCAGGACCGTGCAAGACCAGCCGGTCCGTCATGTCAGCGCCAGGGCCTTCTGGCAGAGGGGCAGAAGGCAGCACAGGACCARAACACCACTGYGCAGAGGATTCAGAAAGCAAAAGCRTCAAGAAAAGATAAGGGAGACCTGTCTTTGCCTCTGCTGGGTTTTGGACGGACACGACTCCCGGGAGAGCTGCTCCCAGGATGAGCGCGGTGGGCAGCATTGCCCAGCTTTGCTGCCCAGATGTGCCGACCGCCCCGGCCGGGGCGAGGAGGGAGAGGAGGGAGCAACCACACCTGAAGCTGGCAAGAAACCGCAGCAAGTCACCCAGAGGATCTGACCGAGCCCCCTGCAAACCCGCCACCGTGCCCTTCCTTGCCATCTCCACAGACCGATCCTCGTGCCCTTGGTCTCCACGCCGCGGGACTCAGAGACCGCATTGCACCACTCTGTCCTTGCGAGAAGATGCGGGAGGACCGAAACTCTCCCAGCGTTGCCTTCTGCAGCGGGAAGGCAGCAGAGTGAGGAAGGCAGGTTAGTATTCAGGAGGGCACTGCTCTCCCGTTTAAATGCGCTGAGCCCAGGCAATCCTCTAAGAGGTCTCGCGTTCATTCCAGATTCAGGTGGCCTGCCTGCCCACCGAGGAACGGCCACTGCCCGGCCCTCCCGCTGCCCGGCGCGGCAGACTCACCTGTCTCTCAAGGTGACACCTTGGATAGTCAGGGATGTATTCATTAGATCCTTCCCGCTCCTCCTCTTATTATTAGATCTTAAACTCTTTCCCTCACCATCTGCCACTCACCAGTCATATTTTAGAGAAGGAAGTGACAGCTTCCCTTTGATCAGCCCTTAGAAACCCCGTTGGTGTCAGGCACCAGGAAACGARGGGAATTCATAATTCTGGCTCGAGGTGGACTCTTGACCCCCGCCACCCCACGGGACTGTCACTGAGCTCAGATCCGGCAAGGATGCGGCTCTGACTGCCAGCGACGTTCATGCTCTGTCCCTCGCCTGCGCGGCGGCTCAGGGTGGGTTTAAGTCATGCCTGCTCCGGACCAGCAAGTTCCTAATGAACCGCCTTTCATCCCACATCCCGGAGAAGGACTCCAGGTGGGTCTCCGCAAGGCACCTCCTCGCAGAGCAACGCTATGCAGCGTCATCGCGGCAGGGAAAGGAAGGCGCTCGCCCTACCCCGCCGGCTCCATCAGCTTCCCCGGCTCTCCCGCCGGCTCCCTCGCCTGCTCATCCCCAACGCGACCCAGGCCGGCGGCATCGGCAAAAGACAGGCCAGCGCCCAAAACGCGGGCACGCTGCCAGGCTCGGGTGCCAGCTCTGCCTGCCCAGGAGGCCTCCAGGAGAGCCAGCTTGTCCGGGGCACGGTGCGCTGCCCTGGGAAACACAACCACCTTCCTCTCACCTGCGCGAGGCATTCATGCTTCGAGGCTCTGGGGATGGTGAACGCTCGAGGACGGCCAGGCAGGGCTGTCAGACTCCCCMGGGGTTGGCTCAGACGCTGCTCCCCATCGCCCCGCGTGCAGCCCCGCAGCCCTCCTCGCAGCCCGCCCGCAGCGGTCCCCGCRCCGGGGCTGCCGCAGCGCATCCCCTCCCGCCCGGTCCTCCCCTCTGCCCTCTGCGATGCCTCCGGCGATGGGAGGGAGTTAGAAATGCCACAAGAAGCATTTCTCATTTCGAGAAGTCAGATCATCTGAAGATTGGCAAAAATCCAGMGCTCGGAGAGACAAGCCCCGGATTTACGACCGGTGTGGACAAAGGGAAGGAAGAGCTTTAGTGAACGTATTTAAAAACTCGTGGGGAAGCCACCAATGAGAGATGTGAGTGACCAGGCAACACCACCTCTCCGGSTCAAAAACAAAAGCAAAAGGAGAAACGAGCCAAACACCAACTGCAGMGGAGGAGAGGGCTGCGGGGGACAGCATGCCCAGGCGCCCCGGGCAAACGGAACATGCCAGGACACCGGCCCCCGCTCAGAGAGCGGGGACACGGCAGTGCCAGGCATGAGCYGCGGAGCGCCCTGCACTGCCTGCGGCATGCATCCAGCCTCCCCTCTCCTCCTCCTCCTCCAGGGCGCTCGCTCCCCCTCTTTGTCATTCCTCTCAGCTCACGCCTCTGCTCTGTTCTCCTTCAGCTGCTCGCAGCAATAATCCCGGGCACTGACGCCCTGGCAGATTGCTCAGCACCGTTCCCCCGCCAGCGCTGACCAGCGTTTTAATGACTCCCCTGCTCGTGGCAGGGGAACCATCCTCAGCTCGGTGTGCAGAAAGCAAGCCCCCCCCTTCCCCCCCTGCAAAACGTGTGCACCTGAGGAGGCCTGGGCACGCCGCAGGGGCGACGGAGCAGCAGCCACCAGCTGCACGTCAAGCTGGAGGGACCGGCCAGCGGGAACCTCGCCGAGTCCCGCGCCCCGGAGAGAGCAACGCGTGCAGCGGGCCAGGCGGGAGGAGCTGCCTGGGGAGCAGCTCTGCACGAAGGACCCTGGGGTACAAGAGAGACCAACGGGCTGGAGCGAGTCCAACAACGATGGTCAGAGGCTGGAGCATGCGGCCGAGATGCCGAGCGAGCTGGGCTGAACAAGCCTGCGGAAGAGGCGGCTCAGAGGCACCTAATTACCGTTTCCAACAACCTAACGGGGGTGATGGAGAGGACAGAGCCAGGAGAAGCAGCAGGGCGGGAAGCGGAGCTCCATTTGCAGTATCTTATTTCCACGCCATATCTTGCCACCCACATCAGCAAACAGATTTCAGAGGCAAGCAGCGATCCCAGAGCAGAAACCACAGCAGCCGCCCATCCAGCAACGAAAAAGCAAAGCCAACGCTAACTCCTAGCGAGTGCATCCAGCCAGCGAGCTCTGTGCCTCCCTCGCGGGATGGCTGCAGGGAGAAGCGAAGCCGCCCGGGGCGGAGGGGCTSATCCCCGCAGCCCTGCGGCCTGGCCTAGCCCTCGCCACGCGGCAGCTGCCGTGCTGCCAGGCTGCAGGGCCCTGCGTCCCGTGCATTAATTAACATTCCACATGTAAAGTTGGGATTGTAATTACTGCAACTGATTAACAGGCCGAAGGTAGCCCGTCTCCGAGGGAGCAGATTAACAGAGGCTCTCTCAAGCTCCTGCTCTCACCTCGGCACCGTCGATGCATTTTAAACAGGGGCCCGATGCCCCCACGGCCGGTGATTAATGGGTGAGCTCGGCAAGACGGACGTGCCGGTGGCTCCTGCCCCCGCTCGCCCTTCCCACGCTCATCCCGGGCAGGACGGGGCAAACGGCCCGGGGCCGTCGGAGCAGAGGCGAGCGGCGGGGCAGGGAGCCAGGCGGCTGCACGGGGCCGCGGGGGCCGTGGAGCCTCTGCAGAGCAGCGCTGCCTTCGCCTCGCAGCGGGCCGGGGGGCCGGGGGGCCGCGGTGCCCCAGCCCCGCAGCTGCAGCCGGCTGATAACGCCGCCCGGCTCAGCAGATGCTGCGCAGCTGGGAGAGGCCTGGGCATCGTTGGAGGGGGAGAGGCTTTGGCAAGCGCGAGCACCGGTCTGAAGGGACGACGCGCTGAAGGACGAGCCTGGCGGGAGGCGGCTCGTCCCCCCGTCCCTCCCAGGCAAGGAAAGTAGGGCACGATTCCCAGGGAGCCGCCAGCTCCAGGTACGTRTTCTGCACGGAGAGGAGAGCATCAACTCGAACCGGCAGACCTGCGACAGGGACCCTCCGGGAGCGGCTCCGMGGCACGAGGGCAGGCTGGCAGCGGGGCTGCCGATCCCTGCCCGGCTCTGCGCCYGTGGGCACGCGGGGCGGCTTCCCCGGGGGCTGCCTCGACGGCAGACGCCCGGACGCGGCAGGACGCGCGCGGCTCCAGCAAGCCAAGACGCTCCTCGCTCAGTGCTGCAGCATCGACCGGAGCCCCTGCAAAGCCCGGCGGGACACGGGCAGCCCCCGCCCTGCAGAGCTCACCTCCTTCCTGGGAAACATCCCTCCCAAAATGAGCTATGAAAAAAATTAAGCAGGCTGAGCCAGCTCCCCTCCCCTCGGCTGCCTGCTCCCCCGGGACGCGGTCACCGCCTCGGGCTCGGCAGGCCCCGGTGCCGGCGGGAGCGCGCCCTCGCCTCCCGCCCCACGGGCTGCTCCCGCCCCGCGGCGGCAGAGGAGCCCACGCCGGGAGAGCCCGGCTCCTCGCCTGCTCCCGCTCCCTCCGCAGCGCCGCTCTCGCGCTTCCAGCCCCGCGGGCGGATTCCTCCCCCRGGACTTCGCAGCCTTTCCCGCAGCAGCTCGGCGCCGGGTCTCTGCCGTGCGGGTTGCGGGGCCAAGCAAGGCAACAGCAGCCGACAAGCAGAGCGGGGCCGGGGCTCGGCGCCCGCTGCGATGCCCCAGCCTCGACGCCAGCACAACCGAGCAGACTCCTCGGGCTGCACCGCTGCGCTTTCCAGATGCAAAAACGCATGGAAACTCCCTGCTCCCGAAGCCGCCCTTCCCTGGCGCGCTCCTTCCCGACGTGCCCGGGGCCGTCCCGAGCTCCGGAGCCCCCCGGGCCGCTCGCCCGCGGCGCGGCTTCACCGCGTATCGATCCGCGAAGCGCAAGGGGAGCCGCCGGTCGCGAGAGCCCAACGAGACTCCAATAATTACGAGGAGATAAGGCTATCAGCTGTAATTAAACACTATCCACAGGCAGGCCGCGTGGCTGCGGAGACTTGCTTCCCTTCCTTTCCCCAAGACTGCAAAATAAATTATCCTGCAAAGTTAGCAGAGGCTGAGCTATGGAAACAATTAAACAAAAATTAAATCTAATTCATTTATACTCCGAGCACAAAGTGGATAATGTGGGGGTTTTCTTCTCTCTCCTTCTTTGCCTTGGTKTTACAGAGGACTATTATGGGAAATTAATCACGGGGAAAAGCAATGAACGTGATCTATTGCTCTTTAGAAGTGCACTGTAGTGATTATATAAAAATCTATTAGAGAGGCCAGGAAATTTAAGAGCGACACCATTTAAAAGGAAAAAGGAGACAGAGCTGGAGGCGAAGGGGATCGATTTCRGAACGAATGGATCCTCGGGAGCGGGAGCGGGAGGAGGTCGGGACTCGGCTTCCGCAGGCGCGGGCGGGCCGTGCCCGGGGCCGGCTCCGGAGGCRCCGGGGGCACCGTCCACGCGCTCCATCCTCCGCTCCCCAGCGCCTGATCTGGCTCCCGGGGACCGCAGCGACTGCGGGGAGCTGCTGCCGCGGGGCACGAGGATGCCGCGGGAGGAGGGATCGGCACCGGCGCACGGCACGGCGCTGCCGGCGGGCACAGAGCCGCCGGGCCGTCAGCATCGCCCGCGCTCGGCGCGGAGCAGAGCCCACACCAGCCTTCGGGGCCGGCACGCTGCACGTGCCTGACATCGGCCCCGGAGCACGCGCGCGGCCGTTTAAAAGCCGCAATAAAACCTTCGTCCAGGCAGATGCCACCGTAAATCCCGGCCCGCAACAGGTCCAGCCCTGGGCCAGCCCGGCGCTTTAATGGGGCCGTCRATCCGGGGAACCGCGGCGGCGCAGGGAGGGCGCGAGCCGTCCCGCCCTCCCCGTCCCACCCTCACCCCCGGCTCCCGCGCAGCCACAGCCGCTGTCCGCACGGACGCTAATGCCCGCAGCAGCCTCCGTGCAGGCGTCGGGTTTCCCCGCACCCCTTTCCCCTTCCCGTGCGCCGAACCCCGGAGACCGCCGCGGTCCCGTGGGAGAGAGGAGCCCCTCGGAGATAAAGCAGGTTAAATTACAGAGGAAGGTGATCCAAAAGCGGGACCTGACCAAACCAGGCGCCACGCGCTGCCCTTGGCACCGCAGAGCCGAAGCTCCGGTAAAGTGGCATCAGCCGCTCGTCCGTAAGCGCCGGTYGGACACGACGCGCCCGCAGGTCTACTGGCAGCCGCGACGCAGCCCTCCGGGGCCGCTACCCTAGAGCCAATATTTACAAACACTCCGCTTTTGCATTAACATCGGCAAACGCCTTTATGCGAATTTAATGGAAGCTTCTCCTCCCTACCAGGCTCATGGAAACAAAAAACAACACGCTCCCTCCAATGCATCTTTCCAATGATTTGAAGAAGAAAAAAAAGTTTAAAAAACCCTCTTTGATCTCAGCAGCCCGTTTGTTTAGTCCCACGCCGGGATTTAATTGAGAAGGGATGTCCTTGACTAAACGCGGAAACGTCCTCGCTCCCCGGGAAGTTGCTTTGAGTTGTAAAACCCACAGTACGAGGTTTCCCACCCGTCCGGAGAGATTCTGGGACGACACAGCCCGAGGTCCACTGCTGCAAGGCGGCCACCGTGCCCGGGGGGGTCACGGGACACCGCGACGCAGGCAGGTTCCCACGCCACGGAGCCGGGCGCGGAGAGCATCGAGTGCCGGGGGACGTGCATCGAGTGCCGGGGGACGTGCTCTCCCGGAGCCCCGGCGCGGCTGCTTCACTGCCGACCCCAGCTCGGGGCTGGTCCCCCCGACCCCCAAGCCGGGACTCGCGCCACGCACCGTTTGCAAYGCGCCGAGTTTGCAACGCGCCACGTCTCGGGCTGCTACAGCTGCGGCAGCGAACGCCGCGGCCCCGGCAGCGCCGCGCAGCAGCTACGTGCAGGTAACGCCAGCCACACCGACAGCCAAGCCGGGACAGACCGGGGGCAGCTTTTCGATCAGTGGTCCCGGGGGAAAACGGCCCCTAATTGGGAGGGTTTTCTTACAGACAGCGAATGCACCGACCCGGAGGAGCCACGCTGCAAGGGGACGGAGGCGGGGGGCAGCCCGTCCCCGAGAGCCGGGGCTCCGCCTGGGCTGCCGCGGGGGCCCTGCCCAGCGCCCGCCGCGCTGCCGGCTTGGCGAGAGGCCGAGCCGCAGCCAGGAGCCTGCACGGAGGAGCCGGCGTCCGCCGCCGCCGCGGGCTGCTGCCGGCTCGTTTCCCGCGCGGGCGGCCGGCCCGGGCAGCCGAGCAGCCCCCGGCGCAGCACAAAGCCGCGAGCGCAAAGACGCGGCCGGGCTGGGACACGGCCCGGCTCCCCGTCTGCCGGGGATTTGCCCCCGCGGCCCCCCCGGCCAGGCCACCGGCCCCCCCCGCAGCAGGACGCGGCAGAGCCGGGGGCGGCTCGGTGGGTGCACCGGCGAGGCGGAGGGGTGGGTGCACCTGCGCCTCGAGGGCCCGCGGGATCCGTGCCGCGTTGGCGCGGGGAGGGCGGGAAGGGAGCGGGAGAGCTCCCAGCTCGCCGGACTCCTTTGGCTGAGCCGCAGCGCCCGGGCCCAAAGGCGAGCTGATTAAAGCAATTAGGATTTTAAATAGCAACCTCGGAGTGGCTCATCAGCGCTGAAGAGGCAGTCAACTGCCGAGTCTGAGGATCCTATTTAGGGATCGCGCTTGGCTGACGATCCGAAGCCAGGCCCAAGGCTCCCGCGCGCGGTGCATCCTCGGCCGCGGCGCCCCGGGGGCAGAGCCGGGGCCGCCCCACGCCGCCCRCTTCCCCGAGCTCCTCGTCCCTCTCCCCTAAAAAAGGCTCCGGGAGGAGAAACATGGCAGGAATTCAGCGGCGCTTTGCGGGACGCAGCGCTGCACGCCGGCAGCTGAACAGCACCTTTTGCCGCAGGTAAAGCAACACGCACGTTTTGTCTGCCCGGACTCCGAGTGCGACACGCCAGCGATTCGGGACAGGCTGGTGGGAAATCTATTTTAGTACATAAAAATCTGCAATTGCAAAGGAACGCGGACAGAAACACAGATTCAAGAGCAGCACAAACAGCCTGGAAACGCTCTGTACGCTCCCACCTGGCATCCGATTTCTTGCAGGCGAGTCTCCTGCTCCCGGTGGCTAACTCTCACATGGGGACGGACGCAGCGCCCCGGACGCACAGACCCGGGCAGAAGGGGACAGCTGCGCCGGGGGACCRCGGCTCGTCACCGCTCCGAGGGACCGCGGCTCGTCACCGCTCCGAGGGCTGCATCCCCGAGGGCTTCTCCCACCGCGTCTTCCTGGCGCAGGCAGGGCAGCCAGCGCGGGGCAACACGCTCGCTTTTGGGGGAAATAAAAAAAATAGAAATAATTAAAGAGAAGCGGCCAGGAGCGGGGAGAGCGGGTGCCTGCAGCCTGAGCACGAGCCACTTGCCTACTTTCTCGCGAGCTCTGGAGATGCTGTAGGAGGGCACTGGCATAGGCACATTACATTTATTTATAGGCATTTCTGTGGCACTCAATTAAACGCTGCGGTGGAGATATTGCAGCGTGAAGAGTATTTAGAGCCATTTAACACCCCTTAGTCGGCAAAAGCCCATCTGATTCCTGCAGTGAACTGGGAAAGTGCATGTAGCAAGGGCAAGAGCAGGGAAGCCGGCGCTTCCATAACCCGAGCGTTATCTGCGGAGAGCCGGGATCGCCCCGCGCTCCTGCTCTGCTGCCGGCAGCCTCCGGGCGAGGGGCGCGTGGCGGGATGCAGCTGCCTGCGATGCCCCAATGTCTCCTTCCCCGCAGGAAAGGCCGTTTTGCAGCCGGAGCCAGGCTCCTGCTAGTAACCGCTTCCCGACACCTCGCCACGGAGGAAGCCCGAGCCGGCAAATCTCCCGACCTCAGGAAGGCTGTCGGGGGGCGGGGTGAGCTCAGAGCGGCGGCTGACAAGCGCCCGTGAAGGGTAGCGCTAATTGCACCGCTGCAAATTCACCGCCGGCGCTTTCACCCGCCGAGCTGCCGGCAGCGTGTCCCCGCTTTCGCCGGAGCGATTTGCCCCCCGTGCACAGCGCGGAGCTCGACCACCCCCGCCGGCGCCAGCAACGGCGGCTGCCAGGGCCGGACCGCGGCCGCGAGGAGGGGCAGAAGGGGCGACACAAAACGCAACGCAAAGACAAACGGATGGAAGAGCAGAGCCGGAGGGAAGGGCCAGCCTCGGCGGCCTCGCCTGCTCCCCGGGGCGCGCTCCCTCCTGCTGCAACCCGCGGCTCCCGCGCGGACCGCGACTCCGCTCGGGCGGGGGCAGCTGCTTTGCCGGGGCGCTGCGGAGGCGGATGCAGCTCGGACAGGGCAGAGCCGTGGGGATGAAACCGGCCTCGCTCGGCTCCGCCGCGCTCCGGAGGGGAGGATCCCGCAGACGCCCCGGCACGAGGACTTCGCCGAGCCCAGCCGGGCGACGCACCCCTCGCGTCCAACAGCCAACGCACGCAGTCCCGGGCAGCAAAGCCCGTCCCACCTCCGCGGGCAGGACGGGGAGCCGAAGGCCACGCGGGCCGGAGGATGCACTCGTGCATCATGCTGAGGAAGGGCTTCAGCCCAGGAAAGCCTGAAACCCGAGAGGAGAACGGCCCGGCGGGGTGACAACGCAGGGACGCCCGCCCTAGCCTCCTTGCCATCCACACACACACACACACACACACACACACACACACCCCGGCGCGGCATCCCCGGTGCTCGGCTCCACTCGGCTCCCGGCCGGGCTCCGGCTCCGCGGCTGCTCCGAGGGGACGCGACGAAGCCGAGGCTGCAGCGGGGCCGCGGCTGCCGTTCCCTTCGCCCGGCACTGCGACCCCAGAAACCCCCATTACACTAATCACTGTCAAGCGAATACAATCGTAGCTCGCGTAAAACCTGCTGTGCTTCACGGTGAAATATAACACCACAGAAGGCTGAACCGTCCCATAAATCTGCCCAGCACTTAACACTGCCGGCTAAATGGCCCCGCTTAATTATAGCTCTATAAACACGACTTTATAGCAATATCAATACAGTCAAAAAATCAATCCCAGTGACGGACAAATGGACGGGCGCGCACGGCGCTGACCCGCCGGCTCCGTCCCCGCCGCTCGCCGAGCCGGGTCCCGCTCCGGGCGGCACGGCACGGCACGGCACGGCACGGCACGGCATGGCCGGAGCGCCGCGGGGAGCCCCGCCGCCCCCGCGGCCGCACGCCGCCGCAGCCGCAGCCGAGGCATCGGCATTACAACCCGCACTGATCTTTGTCAATTATGCTACAGTATTTGAGCTCTAACCAGCTTTAAATTGAATCAGGACGAAATCATCAGTATAAAAAGAGCCCGCACCAGCCTTTCAATTCCAGCGCTGCAAAAAAAAAGTTATACATCTCATAATGGCCTTCTACCCCATAATGAACAGGAAAAATAAATTAGATTCCCAGCTAAGGGTATATTTATACAATTTCATTATGTGTCCATGAGCAAGTCTGGTTTTCACCAAGATAAAAATGAGCTCTCAGCAATACTCGTGCTAAATAAATGGAGTGATTTAACAGCTTAACAAGGAGCACGAGAGAGGGGCTGAGGAACAATGTCAAAAATGGAAAATAAAAATTAAAAAAAATTAAAATGCTTGGGATTTTTTAACCACGCTGCTGCTGCACGGCCGGGCCGCACTCGAGCTCCTGCTCCTCAGCGGCTCCGCAGCTCCCGGGGGCTGCAGGGTGCCCCCAGCCCCGAAACGTCTGAGGACGCCAGCGTGGGGGCCGAGCGGCAAAGCATCAGCCCACGAGCCGCCCGGCCACAGCCACGAGGCCAGGGGGATGGACGGACGGGCGGACGGACGTGTGCACGCAGCTCCTCCTGTTTGGTTAGCATTCAAACCCAGCTGCCTGCAACACGCAGACGGAGTGAGAGCCTCTTTCTGCTGGAATAAGAACAGGAACTACTTCTCCTCCTTTTCTGCGAGCTATTTAAATATTTTCTCCTGCTGATTAATTTGCCGCTCCCCGCGGCTCGGCGCTCTGCTCCCGAGCCGGAGCAGATGCCCGCTCCGAGGAGCCCTCCGCGCCCGCCAGCCCCGCGGCTCTCCGGGGGACCAGCCCGCGCGAGCCCCCCGTTATCCCTTTGGGTCACGAGCCGAAACCCGGGCTCGTGTTTCATGTCACGTTTTCAGCCTTTCGGCTCATTTGGAGCGGCAGCGCGCGTCCTCGCCGCCCGCATCCCCCTCGGTCCCGGGAGGGACCCGGCCAACCGCCCGCGGTGCCCGCGCGGTCTCAGGGAGTTCCTCGGCCCTCCCAAGGTTATCGGCGCCCGGGGAAGGCTCTTCCCTTCCCACCTTCTGCCGGGGCCGAAACGAGCGTGGCAGCTCCCCCCGGGGCCCCCCGTCCCGGACCGCACATCCCTCTGGGCTCAGCATCCTGTGTCTTCCCCAGCAGTCAGACTGATCCCAGATCCATAACCCACACTTGAATAGCTCATCCATTTAACGGCAGATAGCTGCCAGCAGGCAAATCTGTCCTCTCAGCAGCAGCAAAGCCAGAGCTAAGCAGTTGCCTTTTTTTTTTCTTTTTAAATCAATTGCGAGGCCACATGGTCCACGGGAGTGATCTGGAGACCAGGAGACCTCTCCAAGAAGGAGCTGACGGACTTGGCTGCGTATCACAGCTCTCCTGCCGCAAGGTGACATTTCCCCCTCTCCCTGCCCCAGGGAGCCGGCAGGATTAATAGTTCAACGGGGCTTTGGAAATGCGTGCGCTAAGAGTTATGAGCCTGGTTCATAATAGGAGTTCCCTCCCCTGCTACAAAGATTAATCGCTGGTACAAATGCAAACACCATTTGGGCTCAACTGTCCCAAAACGCAGCGCAGCTGGGGACGAAGGCGACGCTTTTCCTGCTCGCTCCACGCAGCCCGAGTTTGATAGCGGAGTCTGCGCTACTCATAATGTTGTCGTAGCCTTTTGTCTATACCTTTACCTTGAAAATTATGGAAAAATAAATTTGCTGCGGAAAGCCTCCGTTCGAAAGCTGCTGAACGCCGCATGCAAACAAGCCGCAAGCTCTGGAGCCTGACCGCGTTTCTTAGCATTGGAAGAATTATTGACCGGCCTCGGGGGGAGCTCTGCTCCGCTGCAGCCCTGCGCACGGCAGACCCGAGGAATCCAGCCCGGAAAAGGGCACAGACCGGTTAACAGCTGATTTATCCGCAGAGACCGCAATAAATGCGACGAGGGCTCGAGACCGCCCTTAGGAGACACGTGAAAACGCAACGAAGCCGGTGATGGTGCTCTTGGCCACGGCCTCGGACGAGGCTGCTGAGTCCCCGGCCGCCTTCCCGGGGCTGTGCACCGGCCGGAGCAGGAGCCAAGACACAATATTTTAACACAATATTTTAAGCAGCCCCAGCTCAAGCAGTTTCCTAGGCTGCCGGAATCCTTCACAGCCCCGGAAGGATTAGCCAATGATTTTGCACTCTTTCCTTTCGATCTCGGAGAGGAGAGGTATGTCGGCTCAATAGCAATTAGAGCGAACTGCAGCTCTTAAGCAGTCAGAGCTCATGTTACCAGCGAGACGCAGGAATGATCTAATCAGACACCGGGGTCAGATAACCAAAAAAAATCTTTACGGGGATGGTAACAGCCTGCGTCTGCTCCGCGACCAGGCTGCGGTACCTGCCTGTGCGGCGGCGGAGGAGCCCGCGCGGGCGGCGAGCCGGGGAGCGCACCGGAGGAGCCGGGAGCTAGCGACAGCGGCGGAGACCTGCCGGCTACCTGCTCGCTGTCCTCGACCTTCCTCCTCCTCCAGAGGAGGAGTATTCCCACGCTCCCCATCGCTGCCGGCAGAGCGCGGCGTGCATCCCAGCCGCGATGCTCTTCCAGCCAAGCAGCTCCCCGCGAGCACGGACACAGGCAGGTCCGTGGGCCTCGGAGGGCACCGCGTCCCCGCTCCCCCGCCACCGCCAGCGCAGGACGCCTCGGCAAAAGGACGGGTGTCCGGAGCACCGGGACCAGCAGGGCCACGGGAGACCCCCGGCCGGCACCGGGGGCTGCGGAGGGGCTCCCGCTGCGGGGTCAGCGCCGGACAGCAGCAACGGCAGGGAAAACAAATTCGCTATCTCCCTCCTTCCCCCACGCTGCTCGATCTCTCCTTCACCCCCCCGCTTTTACTTTTTTATGCATTTAATCTGCCTCCTCACCCCCGAATCAAGTAGGATGCAAGTTCACTTGGGCTGGATGCTACAGATTAGATTGCATCTGTCTGAGTATAAATAATTTACTGCTTGATGGTCAGAGTGAATTTAATTAGTTCTTGTTCTCCTGATAGAATCAGCCCACCGCTGCTAAAGCATTTCACTCCGAATTAGCCTGAAAAGGACTAACAAGGCAGTGCTAATTTTACACACACGACGTCCCCCGCAGTCTCTGAAAATACAGCTACAGCGAGCGCCCTGCACCCCCCGGGCCGCAGTCCCGCCGGAGGCTGGGGCCCGGGCGGCGGGGGGAGCGACCACAGGCCAAGGCTGCGACCGGCAGAGAGCCGGGGCGGGCGGACGCAGCGCGGGCGGGTTCGCACCGGCTTGGAGCCACGCACCTCTCCGCCCTCCCGCCGCGGCGGCTCGCTCGATCGCTCGGGGCCTGGCACGGCACCGCGGGGAGCTCGCACCCGCCGCCTGCGGGACGCAAACCCCAGCCGAGACGAGCCCGCGCCGTCGCGGCGGGTTGGGTGCAACCGGAGAAAGCCAAGGCGGGAGAAATTCCTCCGTTTCAAACCAGTGGGCGCAACTGCTGCAGGCTCCAGAGCTGGCTGCGCCAGGCTTGTGCAAACGCGCCAAAAAAGCGGTTTTGACCCCCAAAAGCTTTCCGCGCAGAGGGCCGGGCGGCAAGGAGAGCGGAGCCAGCGCGGGACAGCGGCGACGTGAAACCCCACTTGCCCACGGCGCTCGGCAGGACGGGAGCATTGCGGGGTCACACAGACGCCCGCAAAAGCGGCTCCCCGGCCCCGGCCCCGGCTCGCTCCTCGCGAGCATCTCGGCGCGCTCTCCCTCCGCTTCGCAGCGAGACCCGGCTCTCCCCTGCGAGGACGGCGTCTCATTGACCGCAATGCTTTACTGATCCCGTCTCCCTCCTGACCTACCCTGTCTCCAGCACGATTTATGCTCCGCATTAGCAGTCTGCCAGAGCCGCCTCGCACGTCGCCGGTGCATGGTGGCACCTTGCCCTTCCCGCGGCCCCGGGGCACGGCGGCACCGCACCAGCACGCGGTGCAAACCCCCCGGCCAGCACCGGCCCGGGGAATTTCTGCCTGCAGGTGAATTTTTGGGGCAGCCAGGCCCCCGCCGATGATGAAAGGTTTAGCAAACGCTCTGGCTCGACGGCTTCCCAAGCCGCTACCTCCGGGACCCGCAGGTTCCTGCGCGTCCGCTGCCCGGACGGGGAGCAGCAGGGCACCGCCGCCCCGAAGGCACCGTGCACCACCGGCGGCTGCACCGGGCCCCCGGCGCGTTCCCCTCCCCGCCGGACGGCACCGCCGCTCTGGGATGGCAGCGCTCCGGCAGAATGAACTATCAGGCTAATTTTCTCTGCTCGGTTCCCAATCGCAAGGCTCCGGCTCGAAGCCTGTAATCCCACACGCAGCATCTCACTCCATAAATCACCCTGCAAAGGCGACCCGGCGAGCAGCCACGGGCAGCTGTCGAGAGCCTCGGGCAAAACCCCGGCTCCCTCCGCGCCCGGCGACGGACCAGCAGCACCAGCAGCGCCAGCAGCGCCAGCACGGACACGGACCGGGCCCTCGGCCTCGTCCCCGGGGCCGGCGCAGCCCCGCGTTCGCTCTCCCCGCGCTTCGGGGCGGCAGCGGCTCTGCAGGACGGACACGAGAGGCCCCAGCCCCGGCTCGGCGCGCGTTTCTACCTCGGTACGGGAGCGAGCAGCATCCAGGAAGGGAGATGCTCCTGGAGAGCAGGTCTGATCCCGGGCGGGAGCCAGGCAGCCACGTGGCGAGGGAGGAAACCGCCGCTGGAAGCACTGCTGGAGAGAAGAGGAGAGGAGAGGTGAGCGGAGGCCACCGCCGCGCGCGAGGCGGAGGCGGAGGGGCGGAGCGGCTGCGAAGCGTTCGAGCCGGAGCCCCGTGGCATCCTTCAGCACGGAAAGCAGCTCCCTCGCCCGAGTCCCAGCGGCTTTCCCAGACGTCGCTTGTGCTGGGGAATCTCGGTCTCAGCCAGGCCCAAGCCACGAGAGCCCCAGCAGAAGAGCGGCGGCCCTAGACCCCGCCAGCAGCATCTTCGGGAGCTGGGGCACGAGCCACCATGGCCACTTCTGCCCCAACGAGCGGAAACCTGCGCCCGGCGGCACAAGATGTGCCAGTCCTCGGCCTCCTCCCTCGCCCCGGCCCGCCGCAGCAAAAGGCACTGCTGTCTGCTTGTGGATTTTTGCCCTCGCTGCTATTTACATGTAAGCTGGGCTGACAACTCCTCTTCATCACAGTGCCAGGGCCTTCCTCAGAGGCCATGCATCTCCAGCAGGACAGCACCATAAATATTGCATAGGAGGTGTTTCTAATCTAGTTATGGGTTCAGCCTCTCACGCTCTTCCATCAGGGAGCCTTGGATTGAAATTGAAGTGTATTAGTATAATTTTATCAGCTTTTATTAAGCCTAGGGTCTTACGTTTTTGATATATAGTTTTAATTAAGTTTTAAGTCAAAGAATGCAGTTGCTCATATTTTATCTTGCCATGTCACATCAGAGGGAGGCAGTTAATCAGCATGTACAAAAACTTCCATCGCCAATGATGAACGTTCATGAACTTTGCCTGCAGAGACCATCTTCCTCCCATCACTCACAGCAGGAACCCACAGCCTCTCCAGCCCGCTTCCCAGCGCCAATTTTTCCTTGTCCTCCTCTCTCCCACGTACGCGCGCTCACGTCCCGTCCTGCCCTCCAAACACCGCTCCTCCCGCGGCGCCCGCGAGGAATGCAAACGTGCAGGAAGGGAAAAGAAAGACTCCAAGGACGGAAAAGGCAGCTCGGAGGCGGCTGACGCCGAGGGCCGTTGGTTAGCCCGGGTCTAAGAGCCGCGGCTGCCACTGCCGGCAGGGAGAGCGGACGTGCTAAGGAAGCAGCAGGTCCCGGGAACGCTAGCAAAGGTCCGGTCGGCACCGTCCTCCGCGGGGAAAGCCCAGCACGGAGGCAGCTCCCTGCCGGTCCCGCAGCGGGGTGGCACCGAGGCAGAGCCCCGGGTAAGCCCGTTCCCCAGAGCCCTCCAAAACGCAGACAGGCAGATTGCAGCGCGCAGATACCCACCTGCTCTCGCAGCCTCAAAGCAGCCAGGCAGCGCAAGCGAACCGGCGGAGGAGACGGGGAGGACGGTCACGGCCGGGCGAAGGAGGCGGCAGCAGCGGCTGGGGCGGGCGCTGGGCGCGCGGTGCTCGGCCGACAGCCCCCTGCCCACCTGCAGCACCCACGGGCTGAGCTGGCCGAGGGGCCCAGCCTCAGGTCGCGCCGTATTTTGCACTCGATTTCCTTCCCGTTTAGCAGCCCCTCGGCGGGCGCTGCGCTACCACGAGACCCCCAGCACCGCGCAAGCCAGACGGTGCGCCGGGGGGTCTGTGCAGCCCAGGGGAACCAGAAACTCCCTCCCAGGAATCGCCCAGCAAGCAGCAGGAACCTGCAAACGGAGGGGCCACATCCACCCGGCCCCAGCGACTGCAGAGCCCGGCGACCGGCCAGACCAGCCTCCCTGCCCACGGCAAGCCACTCAGCAACCAGTTTTACAGCTCAGTCCTCCCAAAACATCAGTACGCGGGTTTGGGGCGATCCCAGCTGAATGCACATCCCAGCATCAGGATAAACCATCCCCTCTCCCGAGTCAAACGCAGGGCTGCAGGCTGGACCACGCACCGGAGCAAGGGCCAAACCCAGACGGGCTTTTTTTCTCCCCCACGCAGGAAAAGAAACCCCGTCCCTTACCTCGTGGGGACCGTCCCGACCACCGCGACGGGCACCGAGCGGGCGTGACGGCTCCCTGGGGACGGCGCGGAGGCCACGGCGGCCGCGGGCTCAGCACGCCGGCGCTCCCCGAGCCGCCCCCGTCCGCGAAGCTCGTGGGTCGAGCGCGCTCCTCTCCCTCAACGCGCACGGTTTGGGGGAGCTGAGGTCTGCGGATATCTGCCAGCGAGGGCAGCAGATGGCACGGCAGCTTGCACCGCCAAAGCGCTCGCCCTGCGCGCGGCTCTCCAGCGCGGCCTGGGGAGGGCGGCTGCTCCCCGGGGACGCGAGGGTGAGGCGGTGGCAGAGCGGTTATCGCTGCTCGTGAAAGACGGACTGATTCATCCGGCTGGGAAGAGCTGCAACGCACGCTCTGCGGAGCGGGGGCCTCCCACGCGCCGTCCGCCCGGGCACCTCCACCCGCGCCCTCCCCGCTTGCACCCCGCGCTGCTCCCGGGCAGGTCAACCGCCCCAGACCACCACCCAGAGTGAGGGGGGAAATAAAAAAGAAGAAAGAAAGATGATTCTTTTGCAACTACGGACATGCAGCCACGCTTGGAGAATGGGCCGGAGCATCTCCTCGGCTCCCTACGCAGCACGGCACGGCAGAGGCGGTGGGAGACGGGAGGTGCACGGAGGGAGACGGGAGGTGCACGGAGGGATCTGCATGCGCCGTTCGCGCGCCAGCTTTTCCCTTAGTGAAGGGCAGCAGAGATCTCGGAGGCTTCCTAACCGAGCATAAAGACAGCGGCAGTCAAGAAACGCTCCAGGTCCCTGAGCTTCTCGGGTGCTTCCTTCTCAGCACACCCAAAGCAAGATTTCCTGCGTTATGCCAAAGAGAGGGAAAAAACGCTTCCCGGGCGCAGGCTGATTCAATTAGAGGCTCACACGAGGAGCAGAGCAGCTGAGCGCAAACGCGTCTCCAAGTTGAGGTGCTTAAAAATTTATCATCGAACTTGCAGAAATGAACTCAATTAAAAACCATCTTAATGATACTACATTAAAAAAAATAACTCTCGTATTTCCAGTGTCAAGGTTCCTCTCCGTAAGAGAGGCAGAGACCTCCGAGTGCAGCATTAAAAATGATGGGATACACTCTCTGCCAACAAAAGCCTCCGTCACCAGCCAGCGCGCTCCCCGCCACATGTTCCGCTGTTAAGGGGAAAGCGGTGAAGCTGGCAGCCAGCTCCTCGCTCTCCCAGCGCAGAGGGGGAAGCCTTCGCCCTCCCCGGCTCTCCATCCCCGCGACGCGCGAGAGCCCGGGTCCGAGGCCGGAGGCAGTCGAGCTGCAGGGGACCCGGGCTGCGAGTCCTCCGGGGCACGCGCAGGGGCAGAGCAACCCGGGCGGCCCCGGGGCTCATCCAGACACCGCGGCCCCGTGTCCCCCTCCCCGTGACAGCGATGCCAAGATAAACCACGGACCTGGGGAACGCACAGCCCCGGAGCGGCCCCGCTCCGCCGCGGCTGGCACCAGCACCCCGACGCCTCCCCGGGCGCTCGCGCCCCGTCGCCGGCGGAGCACGGCCTCGCTCGCGGCTCGGCCCGGCTGCACACCGCGTCCATGCTGCCAGCAACCGCAGCAACCCCTTCCTGGGGAGCAGGAGGGGAATCCCAACAAGAGCATCCGCTGAAAACTGACAGACTTCAGAGGGATGAGGAAGCAGCTTCTGCATGTCATCTCATTCCTTTTCTTTCTTTCTTTCTTTTTTTTTTTTTTTTKCTGCAAAGAAATAGAGATTTTGCTCCAGATTTGAATTTCATCCAAAAGAAAAGAACTTCAGAGAATGCAGCTTGCTTGTTTTTCCCTCCCCACCCCCAATCTTCCCAAATTCAAATGGGATTTGGGACAAAAAGTTTCAAGCCAAGCAGCCCCCCGCTGCTAAGCGAGCGCTAAGGGGGTTTTAACCCCAGGGCCCAAGGCAGCGGCTCGTGCCTGCGGTCCCCTCACTCGGGGACCTCAACGTCCACCCTGGGACAGCAAAACCGCCGCTTGCTCAAGAACTGAGGGGTTCAAAAGAAGCAGAAAGCAGGCTGCGGCGGGGGGGAGGCACGCCATATCCCGCAGCAACGGCGTCTGTATTAATAAAACGAGCCCATGGCAGAGCAAAGCTGGGACGCCGTCCAACCCGCATATGCTACGAGGCAGAAGGTGTGTGCAGAGCCGCATCCAGACTGGAAAAGGATTCCCTGGGAGCCCTGGGAGGCGCGGGGCCCGCAGCCGCACGCGCCGGCATCACCTAGCCCCGTCCAGCGACGGGAAGCGCCTTGTTAAGCCCAGGCCAGGGCCTCCCCAGCGCGCTGCCTCGGTGCCACGCTGCCGTGGCATTTCCCAGCTGCTGCCATGGCGTTTCCCAGCTGCTGCCGCATCCTCTGCCCTTGTTTAAAAAGGCAAACTCGGACGTTTTGCTGGGATGGAGGTGAGGGACCGGCTGCCCCCGTCGCCCCCCGCACACGCACCCTCCGCCCTTGCAGGCAGGGACGTCCGTCGCACGCAGCCGGAGCAGGAGCTCAGCCTGCCCGGCCAGAGCCCCGTCCTGCCGCGCTTCCAGGGACGGCCGTGGGCACCTGTGCAGAGGCTGCGGATAAATTTTAACCGGGCAGCGAGAGAGCAGGGGAGCGGGCCGGGGAGAGCGCGCTGCGTGCCGTCTCAGCGCGTGTATTTATATCCTTCACAGCCGCAGCATCCCTTTGTAAAGCCACGGAGCGTGTATAGTCAGGGCTGTCAGTTCAGCGGCATGTTACAAGTGTTTGATATGGAGATTTTGGCAGTGGGAATGGATGTACCTCGCTGAGAGGTTTATGTAAAATGACAGCTTCTGGAAAATGAAGCACTCAGATAAAAAAAAAGAAAAAAAAGTACAAACAAAAGGGAAGAGAGGCCTTCCGCTTGCCGAGCCCAAAATGGATTTCTCCTCCCTGCCTGCATCTCCCCAGCTCGGGCCTGGAGGCAGCGAGCAGGCAGCAATCTCACCAGCTGCACCATCCCCATGATCTCAGCTCCTCTGGTTTAAACTTCACACTCGCATCCCCCGCCTCAGACCGCTGCCCCATTTTCATCTAATCATTCTTCCTCTCCCCCCCTTGTTTACTGGGCTGAGCCTTTTATCGCTGGCTGCGCGTGGGCGTGCGTGGGCGGCAGGGAGGGGGATGCCTCCGAGAACGCTGCTGTCAAAAGGCCCAAGGAACATGTTCTGCAACTTTTGCCATTTCAGGGTTTCGAAGTGGGGGATGCTGCGAAAACCAAGCGAGGCCGCGGCTTTGCTGGGCGGCAGCGTGGCCTCCCGCCGAGGCAGGGATCCCCCTCCGCGGCCTCCCCGGAGGGGACACGCGCCAAGCGCCGCTCAACGCTAGGAGCAGCCCGCACGCCGCCGACCGCCGGGTCCCTCGCGAGGACGCTGTCCCGCGCGCCTGCGGCCGGGGCGAAGCAGCGCCTGCTGCAGCTGCAATGCTCCGTAAAGGAGCCGACTTGTTTCTTACCTCTCTGAGATGAAGGATGGCGATTACCCCACCTCCCAGTTCACAGAGCTAATCCAAACTGATGGCCTCCCAGAGACTGCTTCGCTTGCCTATCACCCAGCCTAATACCCAGCTCTGCCCTACCCACGTCTACCGAGTAGCAAAATGTCAGAGTAACTCATGCCGGCTCTAACGGAAAGGCCATTTATCCTGGAGTGAAAGGCTCCGAGACTAGACATTAAATTAACTGCGTGTTAGGGACCGGTGGCGGAGCAAGCCCTGCCTTCCTGCCGGACCCGAACTGTCACGCAGCAGGCTAAAAGCCTTCCCCTTCGGGAAGAAGCTTCTTCTGCAGCTCCGAGGCTGCTCCGAAATGTCTTTGCAATGGATCCGGCGGCAGAAGATGACCAGGACGCCTGTGAAGCCCATCTGCACAAACCCCCTCCCCACTCTGAGCTAGATCTCAGGATAAATCTGACTTCAGACACGCAAGAGACCTTCGCCCGCTTTGCACAAGCATTAAAGCAAAAAGAAAAGCAGACTCAAGTTTTGACCTGGGTCAGGGTCTAGAGCATCCCACACACCCCTCACCTCTAGCTGTCGAACGCAAGCTCAGGAGCACAAGAACAGCTGCAGATCTCAACGTCTGCAATAAGAGAGTTTCCTTATTAACGTATCCATCGGAGAAGACAACCACGCAGAACAAAGCCACGGCCAAAGCCTAGCTGTGCCAAGGCCCCAGCTCTGCAGTCAGCAGCGGTACCCCGTGCACCCTGCGGTCACGCGGCGTCCGCGAGGGTCCCCGTTCCTGTCAGCCAGGCCGCAGAGAGCTCAGCACCTCGGGTGCACCCACCCCGCTCCACGGGGAGCGGGACGAACCCCCACGCTGGCACCGGCCACGCGGGACGCGAGGACGGGTCTGGGGAGCAGCACGGCCACGTCCCCACGCCGCCTCGGGCTCCGGCCCCCGGCCGCTCGCTCAGACGGCAACCGAGCAGCGCCCCGGCACCGCGGCGGGGATCTCTGCACCGCGCTCCCCCCCGGCACAGACACGCTGCGTAACTGCTCCAGCAGCAGCGTCCGGCTGCCTCCCCGACCGAGACCGTCCCCCCGTGCCGTGGAGCCAGCCTGAAAACCGGAGCTCTGGCTGCGCCGGCCGCGAAGGCACGTGCCTGGCTGCCCGCGCGCAGGGCTGGGTGGCTACAAACAGCCGAGAGCAGGAGCGACGACGAGGGCTACAGCTAACCTGTGCACCGCGCGCCGCGTGAACGTGGCACGGACTCCGAACTCAGCTGCCCTGCATTTCATCCACGCCTTAATTAAACCTGCAAGGTGAATCTCTCTGATGTCCGATCTGCTGATAAGACCCACTAGCAGACATGGAGCCGTCCCGCCAGCACGGTCACCTCGGCCGTCGCGGCAGCACGGGCTCCCCGGGACAGTTTAAGGAGGACGCGGGAGCCTCGGACACGCAGCGGGACGCGGGGCGGCAAAGGCGGCAGCTGGTCTCTCCCGGCAGCACCGGGCTCCGGCCGCCCGGCTCCACGTCCGCCCTTCCCAGCCCCAAAGCCTCCAGCGTCCCCTTTCCCGCAGCATCTCCCGGTGCCCTTCGGACACCGAGCTCACGGGGGGCCGAGCGCCCGGGCTGCGAGCGGGGGCTTGCGCGTGGCTCGCACCGCTCCGGCGGCCCCGCGGCGGGGGAGCGCGGCCCCCACCGGCCCAGCCCCGGGCTGGGAGCTGATGAACATCCATAAATCAGCTCTCTTGTGCTCGGGTAAGACGTCCTCATCTCGACCGCACCGCAGGTGTGCGCGGCACTTAGCGCCGGAGCAGCCCTGCCAGCGGAGCTTACTGCCCATTACCAGATAACAGCACGTCACGACAACAGCCCGCCGTGGGGGACGGCGGGGAGCGCGGCGGAGGGCGGGGGGCGCGGGGGGCTCGCCGGCAGGCACCGCGCGCTTCGCATCCGTTTCCCACGCCTGATAACGGGAGCGCAGCAGCAGCCCACGCCGGGGACCGGGCCGGCGCCGGGAAAATTAGCAGGAGCAGCAGGAGAAGGAGCGGTGGAGGGGGAAGGTCGTTCTACCTGCTTCCCACCAAAGCCCTTCTGCCCGGGCACGCGAGCACGCTCAGCTGCTCTCGGGGCGAGGAAGAGGAGGGAAGCGTGGGAGAAACGCGCAACCGGAGCGGGCTGCAGCCACCGGCCTTGACCCACTTCCCAGAGCCGGGCAACAGCGCACGGCAAAGCCCTGCCCTGCCCCGGCCCCCGGGACCCCCGCCAGCTCGGTGCGGGGCGAGATGGGGCAGCATCCCCCAAAACCACCTGCAAACCCGAAAGATGCTGCAGAGCCAAAGAGCGGCGCTCCGGGCACGCGGACCCCACACAGCTCCAAAGGGACCGGCCAGCCGCTCCGCTCCCTCCGTCTCCCCAAATTTTCCCGAAAACCAAGCTTCCCCTCGCGTTGCGAGGGTTGGTGCCTGCGTGCGCATGTGTTTTTATTCCAGTCTTTAAATGAGGTCTTTGCTGAGAATTTACAATTCCCCCATGGCCTCAATCTTGCAAAGATTGCTTTTTTAACACTGTTGGGCTTTAATTCTAATAAGCCTCCTCTTTATTACGGAACCAGGTCACATTGCCTTGACACTGCAAGAAAATCTTTCATCGGGAAAGAAAACAGAGGAGGGAAAAAAGGAATGGAGAAGGGGGAGAAGGAGGAAGAAACAAACAAACAAGAGGGAGAAACAAACAGCGGCGGCACCCTCGGTCCGGGGCGCTGGCGGAGCCGGCGGAGCAGCGCGGCTCCGAGGGACGGGGCCTCCCGGCCGCGCGCCCAAACCGCGGGATTGCTCCCGGCGCCGAGCGAGGTGGCTCTCCGGGCTGCAGCCCCAGTCTTGGCGATTTCCCTGCCTGCAGCGAGACCCGCTCGCAGCACCGCGCCGGCAGCCAGCAACGCCGGGGAAGCGGAGGGGAAGCCGGCGGCCACCTGCGCTGGCCGGGCTGCGGCTGCTGGCAGGGGCCACGGTGCAGCTCGCACCCTCCTCGCGGCCCAGCACCTGCCTCCTCCGAAGCCTCTCCCGGGACGAGGGCCGCGGCGCTGGCAGACGCCGGTGCTGATGGAGGGCAAGCGCCAAACCAGGCTCCCGGCACCGGCGGGAGCCCCGGAGCCAGCAGCTCCCAGGCGTCCCCGCGCCGCGGGCGGATCCAGCACCTCCCCAGACGGGAGCAGCGCCCCAGCCCGGATTTGGGGGTCGGACTCGCGGTCTGGATGAGGCCCTCGTGCCGTTGAGCGTGCAAGGGGGCAACGCGGAGCCACAGCCGCCCACGGCGCTGGCGTTGCCGCGCTTGCAGAGACAGCGGGGCAGCGCGACGGCTCAGCCGGGAAGCAGAGGCATCTCCCTTCCACGCTGCGGGGACCCAGCTCCCTCCCAGAGTTCTCTTGCTCCCCTGTTCAGCGTGGGAGAGTTGGTGCTTGAACACCCCACCCAAGCCGGCCGAGCCCACGGCATGGCAGCACCCCTGCAGGGTCTGCAGCAAACAAGCTCCCGGCCCGCCGCCTTCCCCCGCGCACGAGCTCCGCCGAGATTTACAGCTGGGGAAGGCCGGGGCTGCTCCAAATGTAGATGTTTTAATTCTTAATGCTAGCAGCTGCACTTAAGGCAAGAGAGGCATGGAAGCCATGCACAGGAGTAACCATGGCAACTTCACGGAAGTTAAATAAAAACTTCTTTAAAAAAAGATAACGAGGTCCCTGAATCATGCTTTATCAGCTATGTTGCTATAAAGATCGAGATACAGCTAGCTCAGGATTCCTAATTACTTCTGCAATATACTGTAGATAGCTTTATTTAAAAAAATCTGGCTATGCGTATAATTATTTAGGCCCCTCTCTATACGCAGATTTGCATATTCCATGAAATGCATTCGCACACGCACGCAGCTCTGTTTGCAAGGGCCTGCCCGGGTGATGCCTGCCCACCCCCTGCACCCGGGGCTCCCGCAGCCGAGTCCCAAACCCCCCTCGCCCGCGGAGGGGCCCTGGGAGAGGCCCCGCGGCAGCGGCGGCCCCGAGGCACCGGGATGCCACCAGCGCATCCCGGCCATCCCAGGTGCTCGCTCCCGGCTGCAAGGCCGCTCCTGGCGACCGCAGCGGCAATGCACTGACGTGCAGATCACCCGGCTGCCTGCAGAGCGCTCCGCGGCCCCGGAGCCCGCTCCAGCGGCCGCCACCGTCCATCCGTACGTGCTCAACATCTGCAGCTACACCGTGTCCTCCGATACACACGGCACCGCAATCCCCATCGCCAGCCGGAGAGGGGCTCCAGCCTCGGAGCGGTGACGCCGCAGCCCTGAGCAGCCGCCTGCTCAGGGCCCAGAAAACGGCCAAAAGCAGCGTTTATCCCCAATTCAGCCATGCCCTGGCCTGATGCATGCCAGCAGCGCTACGGCAGGAATCCCTCCACTGCCCAGAAACCAAACACAATTTGTTAGAGACCTCAAATCCCTTGTTGCTACAGAAAAGGGATCTCAGACAACCCTGGTAACTACCAGGAGAGCAAACAGATCCTCCCTGTCTGCCAGCGGACAACGCTCGCTCTTCGTCATAAACAACCTGAAACTGCCATGCCCCAAGACGGCAAGACCCGAACGCTGTTTGGGAAAGTTTCACCGAAATGCACCATTTCCATCAGTCACGGGAACAACAAAGGCGGCCGACGCGCGAGCTGCCAGAAGCCGGAGCGGTTCGTCAGCGTTTCCCGCAGCTCGGTGCTCTCCGAGCCCGGCGCTGAGCACGCGCGCGCTCGCTGCGGCTGGGGCTCGGTTTGGAGGATGCTCTGGAGACACGAGGCACCAGCGTCTCAGCATCCCCGCACCTCTCCCCTCCTGCCACTGCATGGCTTAAGCCCATAAAAGAGTCATCAAAAGCTTCCTCAGCCCCATTTGGGACCCAAATCCAAACCCGCGCAGCGAGAGCTTGCAGGACAAGGCACCGTGCGCTGCGCCTTTAAACCGCCCTGCTCAAGCCTTTAACTGAAGGTGACTGATTTATTCCGACTACTGCTGCCTCTCGGAGACATTGCTCTCCTCCAGCCGTGCAGCGCTTTAATTGTCCATCAAGCGGAGCAGGCAAGAGTTGTAAATCTCCCCCCCCCGTCCCCTGGAGCTAACCACCGCTTGACCTCCGGCGCCGGCCCGAGCGGCAGAGCCCGCCGCCGGCCCCACCGCAGAGCCGCGCCGCACGCGCGGATTCACCGGTGCGGGAAGGGGCAGGGGAAGCCGCAGTGCCCCAGCGGCGGCTGCAGCGGGATCGCACCCGTCCCCCGCATCCCGGCGCCCACCCCGGCATCCTGGCGCCCGTCCCCCTGGCATCCTGGCGCCCACTCCGGCATCCCGGGAATGGGGAGAAGCTGCGAAGCCTCCCCCCCCCGGAGGGGGCTTAAACAACCGCACTTATCCCATCCTCATCCCCACTGCAGTTCCCATCTTACAATTAGTATTTCCTTCCCCCTGGTTAATTCGCCAGGACATCAAATTTACCAAAAAGTGCCAGTTTGTTCACTAACCAGGAGGACGCGACTCATGCAAATCTAAACAGTTATTTGGATTCTTTATTTTCACAGCTTATGTTAAAACTAAGTGAATTATATTTCTTATTTACTATATTTTTAAACTCATTTAATTTAAGCTGATTCTGAATGGAAATTGGAATTCAATTAAAATGCGGGGGAAAAGTCGGCATTTTGAAGCAGATTATTAAGTAAAGCTACATTAAACATGTTGGAAGCATAAATATCTAGGAACAGGTTCTATATTTAAAAGTGGATTTATTCGGCAATGGAAGTATCATCTGTGGTTCATGAATTTAAGAATTAGTTATCAAGGTCAAGGTTTTAGAACTAATAGATCTCCAATTCTCGCATCTATGTTTTATCCATGGCTTGATTAAGAGTTTAGAAATCGGGAAAACTCTTTTTCTCTGCTTCCCTGCTTTAGAATTAATTGTTTATTGATCTGACAAGAAGAAAATATTCTCTCTAGCTGCAGAGGAGGTGAACCTGTTGTCAAAAGTTGTTTTATCACTTCCATAAATTCTAGTTCTAATGACTTCCTCCAGCTCAATAATTCGAGTTTCTCTAAACATCAGCAATACATGTGACCTGCTCAAGCATTATTTGAAATTATTTTCACAAATTACAGTAAGCTCAGGCTATTACATAGATTCTTAATTTCAAGAAGTCTTAAATTCACTAGACTTTCAGAAGAAAAAAATATATATATTGGAAGTTCCATTTAAAGCCCCGTTCCTTCCCTTGCAGTGCCCTTTTCCCCCGCCTCCACGGGCTGAACGGCTCCCGGGGCTGCTCTCGGGGCCGCGCGTCCCCCCACGTCCCCCCCGGGGACCGGGGCTGCAGCGTGAGCTTTGCCAGGGTGCAAAGGACCGATGCAAGAGGGGGAAACCCGGGAAAGTCGACCGGCTCTGCATCCCCCTCGGGAGCTGCTGGCACCCTGCGCCGCGCAGCCCCCGCTCGCCCGCGCCGCGCAGGGGGGCTTTTGGCAATACCTCCACCACCACGCGATCCGCGCACGCAAAAAAAGCCTCTCCTTCTGGCAGGAAAGCCTCCCCGCGCCAGCGGCGGCGAGCAGTCTAGACGGGGCCCACACACGCACGCGGGTCCTCTGGCGTCTCGGGGGAGAACAGGCAAAACCCGCAAAGGAAACCAGCTCTTCCCAGCAGCGAAGCCCCCCGGACGCCCCAGCGAGCCCCGCGCAGAGCCGCTGTCGGACCCGTCCTCGCGGCCCCGGGCCCTCCAGGAGCTCCGAGCGCGGTGGTGCCGCGAGGACCGGTCCCCTGTGCCGCTGCGACTCGCCACCAGCAAGCTCGCGGGAGCGGGAATGGCTCCAGTTTCCAAGCAATAAAGCCGAAAAAACCCCAAAAGACAAAAAACCTAACACTAAGGAAGAAAAAGTCGATGGCAACACAACAAGCCGACACCTTGCTCGCTGCCGTTGCCGCGCTGGGGCTGGAGAGCCGCCGGGTCCCTCCTTCCCGCAGCCCGCGGGTCCCCAGTGCCGCCCCGGGCAGGGACCGTGCCGGCGCGCACGGCGTAGAGTGGTGCTAGTAACGCGGCTTTGCACCGCAGCTATAAATAAAACAGGAGGTCTCCTGCCCACAGCGGCTGGAGGAACACGGCGAGAGCCGCAGAGGGAAACTCAGCTTGAAAGGGAGCGTTTGCCAGGGAGGCTCGCGGTACCGGGACACGGGGCTGCGAGGGGGGACGACGACACGCAGAAAGGGCCAAGGTCTGGCAGATACAGCTGCGCCCCGAGGGTGCCGGCGGCGTCGGCCGAGCGACGAGCCCAGAAGCCGCCAAGGAGGGAGGCAGCGTCGGGGCTGCCTGGCGAAGCCCGGACCGGCAGAGCGGGGCCAACCCCGAGCAGCACGAGGGAGCCGGGGCAGGGAGGACGCGTGCACGCACGCCACGGAAAGCGCGGCCCGAGGAGGGGTCCCTCACTGCCGTGCTCGTTTCCACCCACCAGAAATTCAGTGCTGCCTGGTCTGGAAGCCATGGTGATGCCTGGAGCATCACAGAGTGCAAACTGAGCAACGGAGAGAGGGAGTTTTAGAGGGGTTTGTTAAAAACAAAGTTTCAAAAACATTTAATCTCAGCAACTAATGAAATTACAGAGAATACAGTTTTGCTGCCCAGTTCAGTATCTCAGCCCATCAACTGGTTTTCAAGAACACACATCCCAAAACACCTCAGAAGACCCCACCAGAAAGCACTGAAACCGCACTGACAACAAACGTAGCCCTGCCACGATGGGAGGCCAGGGAGGAAAACGAAGCTGCTCTCAGCAGCCCCGAGCATCGCAGCCTCGGCGAGCGGAGGAGCCCGTCCCGCTGGGAAGAGGCAACGGAGCTGCTGCCTCCCCCTCGCCGCGGGGTCGCGGGTGCTCCCCGAGGGCGCCGGGAGAGAGGTGCTTCACCATCCGCTGTAAGGCAATACGCAGGAGGCTTGGCAGCTCACGCTCTTAAAAATACATGTCCTTACACCTCCTTGTGCTCATCACCAGAAAGCAGAAGGCCCACAAACCCACTTAAATGAAAAATACCCTGCAGGTCACCTTTAAATCCCAGCCGAGACATTGACTCGCTCTGTAACCTCAGGAAAGGCCCCCGAGTCTTTCGTACTTAGTTATTCCAGGTGGGAAAAGAGGAGAGATGGTACTAACAAATCAGCCCACAGCATCTCTGCAAACACCGGAGCAGGCATCGCGTGAGGGTCTCGTCAGGGAGACAGCGCAACGCAACGTGGAGGAGAGCTGCAGGTACCTGCAGCAGCAAAGCTTCCCAGTCGCAGTTTTGCCTTGGAACATTACAAACAGCTGCAAAAATCACATCCACACAACGTTGCCTGCAAAATGCATTTCCCCCTGTTCATCACTCCCATCTTCCTTCGCACCAGTAACAACCCGTCTCTGCTGGAGGTGAACTGGTCTCCGCATTTTTAGCAGCCTGACTCCCCTCCGCAGGCTGGAGCACCCGCCCGGCACGAGGAGCGAGATGGAGATGCAGAGCCTCCTCCAGCACCATCTCCGGAGAAGGACGAGGGGAAGCGTGCGGAGGCTGGGCCACCTCCGGCTGTAAACCCCAGCGCGTTTGGTCTCAGTCATTAACCTGCTCTCAGTCTTTGCAAAGAACTTAGGGATATTCAAGCAAATAGTGCAAAGGGAAAACATACTCTCACCACCACCATTTGGTGGAGACCGCTGCCGTTGGCGACGCGCCGGGCTCTCCAGCACCGCGCTGCCCCAGCTGGGCCGCCCACAGCTGCAGCACACCCGCACCACCTCCAGCAAAGCCCCTCGCCGCTGGGTTCGAAGCCTCAGACCTCACCACCATTTCTCCTTTCTCTTCCATGGTCGTTTTAAAAGAGCAAATCGTTCATAAGAACTAATTATTCAGTGTACTCTCACCCCATAATACTGTAAATTAAAAGAGAACTCAAATAAATTAAGGAACTTCCCTCATGCCTTTTATTATCTCAATAACCTTCAAAGGCATTTATCTACTGTCAGCTGATCCATTTGAAAAATTGTGACGACAAACTAATTTAGTAAATGCACACACTTTAAAACCTTTATTTATTTATACACTGAACGAGCAAATACGACCCAAGCTGGAGGAGCTGCTCGAGGAGCAAGTCTTTAACGGGGACACTTACGCCTACCCCGAACGCCCCAGCGCGGCCGACGTGCGCCCGAGCCCGCCGTCGCCTCCGGCCGCGGAGATCCTGGCCTCCCTCCGGCAGCCCCAGTGACACGGAGGCCTCGCTCGCTGCACTCCTGTTAAACTGGGAAACATCCTGGGGGATCCACCTAATGCACCATGGCAAACACGCTAAACTGCTCCACCTGGAAATGACGCCGAGGAAGGGAAGAGAAACCTGCTTGGCAGGATAAGGAGGCAGAGGATAAACCATCAGCAGCGATGGCAGCGCGGCGAGACCCGCTCCAGGCACTGGCACGCGACACGGGCTGCCCAGCCATCCCGCAGCCTCGCGTGTGAACGCAGTGATCGAGGAGGACACGGGACAGGGACGGGAGATGGAGAAATAAGTGCAACAGAGAGGGGTTTTTTTTCAATTTGGAAAGGAAAAGAGGAAAAAAGAAAAAAAGAAATCCATACCTTGTCAGAAAGATACCATGTAAACAGGGAACTCAAATTCGCACAGTTGGAAAGGTTCGGGAAAGGAAATATAGAGGACCTCTTTTTCCAAATGCAGCATCACAGAGGAAATGTTAACCTAGAAATACCACCTAAAGGACCCGAGTCTGCCAGGGTCCTTCTCATCTTTAAGAGAAGGAGAAGAGGAAGAAGGGACAGAGCAACAGCCCTGCAGCAAAGCACGGAGGTTACCCCGTGGAGACAGCCAGCCTCGCGTTTCACCAGCCGAGGCCCCGGAGATGCCTCCATCAGCTCCTCAAATTCAAAGAAGTTTCTCCGTTTCCTAAATTGCCATGAACAAGCAAAAGCCGGGAACACCAGGCTGCGAGGTTTCCAAATCCTGCCCACCCTGTGCCCCTTCAAGTATTTGCTTTTTGGATCAGAGCCAGTTAGTTTCCCAGCTGGCAGCTTGTGAGCTCGGGAGTGCCAATCTTTGGTGCTCCAAAAGTACCGTCTCAGCTTGCTACGCACAATTTATGTCCCCTCTGTACCTTGCGAAAGGATCCTAAAGCCATGCCCCAAAAGCGACAGCCATAACCCTGGCAAGGATTTACCTAGTGCTGCAGCAAAGCGTTCGTGTGCCCTTTGCCAAGGCTTTCTGTTGTGCTGAACAATCCTACAGCTCATCTTGGAGGAGGTGGGGGTGGGGGGAACTCGTGTATTTTCTCTGAAATAACAAACGCAGAACCCCTAATAGCTCCCCAGAGCCACGAACTAATTCCCAGCAACCAGCCAGATTTGGGCATCCCTGCCAGCCCCGACCCTCTGCAGTCCTCCCCCTACGAAAATTATAAACTCCAGGCACTTTCTCCATCTATTATACAGAAAAAATAGCCTTCATTTCTTGCTTTGTGAGGCTTTATCACGCCTCAACCATTTTAGCCTGAAACCAGGAAGCTCTTCAGGGAACGGACTGTCTTAATCTGTGTTTGCACAGCACCCAACATAACGAGGCCTCTAGCCTGACTGCAGCCTTTGGGCACGACTGTAATACAAATACGACGACGACAACAGAATACACCTCCCGAGCGCTGCAGGACCGATCACGAGCCTCAGGACATCCTCGAGACCGCCAGGCAGGACGAGCAGGCAGCCGGCAGACAGGGCAAGGTATTCCCCGACTCCGCAGCTTCCCAATGCGCTCGGCTACCCGCAGCCACGTCGGGGCTCCGGCGGCCACGCTGCTCGCCCCTTCACCCGAGCCTCCCCGTCCCCCCCTGCAGAAAGCCCACGAGCAGCCCGGCGCCACAGGCGGAAAACAAAGCAGCCAGAAACGCCGCTGCTCGCGGCCAGGTTTTCACGGAGGCAGCGAGCGAGTTCCAAACCTTCATGAAAGGCAACCGAAAATAGTCAGTGCTGTTAATGTCATGCTTACTGGAGTGAGAAGCCGAGAAAGCCCTGCTTCCCCGCTATCCCCCCTCGCCATCCGCCCGCGCACGCACGCACACGCGCAGCCTCCCAGCTCTCCGCAGGCAGGAGCCGCTGCCGCTGCGGCCGCTCCAGCAGCGGGGCCGGAGCGGGGCCGTGCCCCTCGCTGTCACTGCCCAGCCCCACTGCCCGGCCCCACGGCCGCTCCGGGATCCCCGAGCCACGTTTGTTTACTTCCAACGCCTGCATTTAAACATCTGCACGAGATGCTGCACATTGTACTGTTCCCTGGCGTAACTATCGACGGAGGGATCTCCAGACATATGGACAGCTGAATAACGGCGCTGTGTATTTACACATGCAACACAAATAAAACGGGTGACTCTGAAAGGCCTTCTCCCCCTGCCTCCCGCACAGCAAGCCATCAACACCCGCCTGGACAGTGAGCCCAGCTCGCAAGGAGATTCCTGGAGACGGGCACCCTTCTGCAGCACGGGAAAAACCCAAAGCAGCTGCACGAGCTCGCACTGACTTGCATCGCTCTGCCCCTCGCGGAGGGGCCGCGGGCTGCCTGCGCGGCTCTGCCCGCGCGCTGGGGCCGGCCAGCGCCTCTCTGCCGCTCTCACCCCCGTTAATCCACACTCCACCTCGCGCAACTTTTTCTTACAATTTACGTTCACCTGGAGGGCGTGATTTTAATTAGTGTAATATTCCTGTTAACAACAGCGCCTAATTAAGACATCCGTTAAGAATCCATAATGTAAACTTAATGAGAAGTTGTGCTAGAATATTTTTGCAGGCAAATAAAATGCTGCAGATTCCAACTTTAAGAGACCGCGTTATTAATAGACAGATTCAGTTACTCAAACCTGAACTCAGGCAGGGAGACTTCCAAGAAAGCGTCGCTGCTCCGCATCCTACCGAGGAGAAACTTCGTTCCCGAACGCACCTGGGCAGCTCCGGCGCATCGGGGAGGGTGACGCCGGCGCAGCCCGCTGCCTCCCCCGCCGGGGGCCGGAGCCGCCCGCCCCCGCCCGGGAGCTGCCGGAGCGGAGCCGAGCGGAGCCCCGGCCGGCTCGGCACAGAGGCACCGGGGGATGGGGCGGCACCGGGGGCCGGGGCACCGCCGGGGGATGAGGTACCCGCCGGGGGCCGGGGCACCGCCGGGGGCCGGGCTGGCCGAGCTCCCCTCCCCCGCGCCGGGCGCCCCCCCCCCACGCCGACCCCGAAGTTTC